>JAOVVB010000008.1:23624888-23645314 GCA_028570985.1 Heterobranchus longifilis
ACTAACTGTAATTGTTTAGTCTTCTTCTAATTGTACTGTAATGGACTTTAACATTTAACATGCTCAATGAGGCCTTTTATTTTTATTTTTTTTGTAATTCTCTGAGCATTGCACGATCTGACCTTGGGGTGAATGTCCAAATTATTTGGAAATGGTTTTATAACCCTAGACAGAGTGATGTGCAGCAACAATTGCTTCTCTAAGACCATTGCTTATGTCTTTCCCTCTTGGCATTGTGGTAACACACACCTGGATAAGGTGCCAGACCAGCGAACTGCCAAAACGTCTCATTTTATAGAGCTCTACACACATGCTTATGATCAAGGGCTTATGATTAGCAGTACCTGGCTGGCACTTTCCCTCTTAAATCCTGTGGAAGTAGTAAGGAAGTACTTAATATTGCGGCATCTTATTTCTTTTTTATTTCTTTTTTAAAGGGTGAAAAAAGTTGTATGCTGTTGTTCTTCTGAGGTTATATTTTTACACAAAAACATAAAAAATAAGAATTAAAAGAGGGGTCGCTAACTTTTAAACAAGACTAAATAATGATATTGGCAAAAAAAAAAAAAAAGGTACAATATTTTAAAGTGTGTCCCTAAACACCACAGGTCTAACATGTTTCCTTTTCGTGATACAAGACACATGAATATAGTAAGCCCTAAAAAGCCTGATCTGCTTCCCTGAGGAAATAACGAAATATGTAGAAGCTGTATAATTAATGAGTTAGGTTTTCCCTTTCGGAACTTAATGTCCTCCTATCTCATAAGACATGCTGGATGGCTTTGAGCTGTCAATGTTGGATCAGAGATCAATGTCAGGAATACTCGTGTCTTCAAGCTTCTCAGTAATCCTGACAAGTGCGAGGAACGCGGCATGCCCGACCCAGACTCCATGCTTCAAGCCACACTTTCTGAGCTCATTCTGAGTTAAAGAGGAAGAGATGAGCTGGAAGAAAACATATACAAAAATACTGATCTTCCTCAAGGCAACGAAGTGTCCTCAAGGAGAGGACTAAAAAGCTTTCATCTGTTTGCTAGGGGTGATCGGCTGTCACGAAAGTGCTTTCCGAAAGTCTGTTACTCCAAAGCGCGGTGATTAAACATTTAGAGTGGGCTGCGCAAGGAAAGCTACTCGCTAGGTAAAACTAATTATGATAATGGACAACCTGCAACACAATCCTCAAGAGGTCTTCACCTCCGTGCATCAGATATTCCGAATGGAGTGTCAGAGCCAGTGGACAGGTAGAATTGCTAAAGTACATTTGCCCACCACACACACACAACACACACACACACACACACACACACACACATATATACAATATATATGTATACACATATACACATACAGTAGGTTAAGGTACACCGCCAATTAACCAAACTATAGTGAGAAACAAATGAATCAAAGAATCCCCAGGGGTCAAGAGGATTTCCTGGAGGCTCAGAGCATAAATAAAACACACAGCAGGAGGCAAAGATTGGACAGTTGATCTTATCTTGGTTGTTGAGGTGCTGTGTGGTCCAAAAGTCACAGAATTTAGGTACAGGAATTTTTGTTTCTAACTTCAACACAAACAAATAAATACATAAATAATTTGGGCAGTGGTGGATCAGTGGTTAAAGTTCTGAGTTACAGGGTTCAAGCCACAAGACTGCTTAGCTGGTGGCCCAGAGCAAGACCCTTAACGTTATCTGCTCCCAGGCTTTGAGTCATGGCTGACCATTTGTTCTGTCCCCAGCTTGTTAGGATACATGGATAAAAAAAAAAAACTATGATAAACCAGGGGTGATCAAGTCAAAGTGGGATTTTTAAATGGTAAAGAATAACAGAACACAGTTGTGAGAGTAACTCCCTGTATTTCTCTATATAATCCCCTGCTACACTAATGCACTTATGCCATTGTTTCACAAGTGCTTGGAAACCATTAAATTAGAAAGTTTCTCGGTATGCCGGAACCATGATCAGACTGCCTTCTTCACATCTGAAACACTTGCCTCCCAGGAATTCCTTTAAGGGCCCAAACATGTGGAAATCTCTTGGAGCAAGGTCAGGACTGTACGGGTGATGAGGCAATAACTCCCAGCCGAGTACCAGTAATGTGCAAGTGGTGTTGGAGAATGTGTGTACAGTTCCCACAGACAGATGCGTCATTTCCGTAAGTTGTCGGTCATGGGAACCACTGAATTGGACATCGAGACATCTTAGACAGGATTGTCATTCACGGATGTATGGCCTTCTTGCACCATTTAAATGTTTTACTGCGGCTAAGGCCCTCATCACCGCACTGTGCATGAAGTCTTTGCGTGAAATGTTTTATGCCTTCGTTCACAATTCATCAAAAATGGAAATGTGTGACAATCCTATAGTAGCCAGAATTAAATATAAATGCTCTCAGGAGGACATAGGATATTTGCAAATTGGATTATTATGCGTGTATTTTCGTGAATTTGCGGATTTACAGTACATGAATGTGACAATGTAGAAATTATATCTGAAGATGTTTAATTTATAAAAAAATAAATAAATAAAATAAAATCATTATAATAAAATACAGGACATCATGCAGCCAGCCCTCCTAAAGCATTACAGTCACGATAACGGATTTGACAAGTGCTGACACTTCAGTTCCTCTGTTTGCTATGAGTTTAGACTTTGTGTTGCTATTGATTAGCACTTTATGGCCAGGCAGAAGAGGATTTGACGTGAGACTCAACGGTCATCGGCATCTGTCACTCTGCTCGGCAGTGTGGGCCGGTTACTGGTTTCAAGGCTGCTCAATATAACTAATGGAGCGGGGCTCAATATTTAATCTGTGTAATGTGGAGATGGGAGCATATATCTTGTCACTGCGAAAAGAAATCGCTCTGTCTCATTAGAGAATTACAGCCACAGTGGCTCGCCTCAATTAGAAATGACCGCCATGGTTTATTTATAATATCAAAGAGAGAGATAGTAAGAGGCCACTTTGCATAAATAAATGCCCCTCTAGGAGGTTACTTTGTGCTTTCAGGTTACTCTGAGAAGATGTATGGCCTCTGCGTACTTCATCACCAGGAGTCCGTTAGATGGTTGCTAAGGTTCTCCTGTTTAACAGTAAACCTATGCTCTCTGTGAGGTACAGATTAGCTAACGATAACCCACACTCGCTATGGTAAATCTTTATGGGAAAGCACGGTAGGTTTAATCATGTTGTATCTGGATTGTAATTCTGTCCAGAAGACGTCAGCACAGTGAAAACTCAAAGGTCGCGGTGAAGACTGGAAACAAGACACCTGTCTGCCGTGTCACTGAGGAAACGTTTCACCACCAGATTAGAGATCCGACACATCCTCTGTAGACTGACACTGTCACTCACACACACACACACACACACACACACACACACACACACTCTTGAATATACGCATACACACTTGCACAGGCATACGCACATTAGCAGACACACTCATGCTTTCCCAGGGAAGAATCCATGCTTCAGGGACTGACCCTCATTTTAGGAAGTGTGTCCTCATTGGGTTTTTTCCATTAAATGAGTGTGGCCCAGAGTCTGTCTCTCAGTAAAGAAGATGGGTCCTCTGTTCCTGTCTCTCTGCAAAGAAGGGGTGTTCTCTGTTCCTTTCTCTCTGCAAAGAAGCGGTGTCCTCTGTTCCTGACTTTCAGCAAAGAACGAGTGTCATCTGTTCCTGTCTCTGTAAAGAAAGTGTGTCTTCTGTTCCTGTCTCTGTAAAGAAGGTGTGTCCTCTGTTCCTGTCTCTGTAAAGAAAGTGTGTCCTCTGTTCCTGTCTCTGTAAAGAAAGTGTGTCCTCTGTTCCTGTCTCTGTAAAGAAGGTGTGTCCTCTGTTCCTGTCTCTCAGTAAAGAAGGTTCATGTTAATGTCTCTCGGTAAAGAAAGTTCCTGTTCCTGTCTCTCCATAAAGAAGGTATCCTTTGTTCCTGTCTCTCGGTAAAGAAGGTGTGTCCTATGATCCTGTCTCTTGGTAAAGAAGGTGTATCCTCTTTCCTGCCCCTCAGTAAAGAAGATTTGTTCCTATCTCTCGGTAAAAGTGGTGTGTCCTCTGTTCATGTCTCTCAGTAGGAACGTGTGACCTCTGTTCCTGTCTCTCAGTAAAGAATATGTGTCCTCCATTCATGTCTCTCAGGAAGAAGGTGTGACGTTTATTCCTATCTCTCAGTAAAAAAGGTGTCATCTGTTCCTGTCTCTCTGTAAAGAAGGTGTGTCCTCTATCCTGTCCCTTGGTAAAAAAGGTATATAATCTATTCCTGTCTCTCTGTAAGAAAGTGTGTCCTCTGTTCCTATACCTAAAGAAGGTGTGTCCTCTGTGCATATCTCTTAGTAAGAAGATGTAGCCTTTGTTCCTGTCTCTTGGTAACAAGTTGTGTAATCTGCTCCTGTCTTTCGATACAGAAGGTGTCTCTGCTGTTCCTGTCTCTCAGTAAAGAAGGTGTGTCCTCTGTTCCCGTCTCTCAGTAAAGAAGGTGTGCCCTCTGTTTATGTCTCTCAGTAAGAAGGTTTGTCCTCTGTTCATGTCCCTCATTAAGAAGGTGTCGCCTTTGTTCCTGTCTCTCAGTAACAAGGAGTGTCCTCTGTTCCTGTCCCTCAGTAAAAAAGGTGTGTCCTCTGTTTCTGTCTCTGAGTAAATAAGCTATGTCCCCCTGTTCCTGACTCTAAGTAAAGAAGGTATGCCCTTTGTTTGTATCTCTCGGTAAAGTAGGTATGTCCTCTGCTCCTGTCTCTCAGTACAGAAGGTGTGACCTGTGTTCCTGTCTCTCAGTAAAGAAGGTGTTGTCTCTGTGTCAGTCTTTCAGAAACAGAGGCGTGTCTTTAGCCGTAGCAAAAAGCTTTACTTTCTTTCAGCCACACTAAAAGGGGTGTAACTTCCAAATCATCAAAGCTAGGACTACATTCAGCAATTTACAAAAGTACATGAATGATTTTTGAGCATTGTATCTTATAACAATTCTTATAATAGTCCAGGTGCGAAGTTGCTATATTGTCAAGACTTCCTCCAAGGCTCCACATTTTGACACTGTTTCCACTGTCAGACCCTGACTGACCAAACGCAAGCTCACACTGACAATGCTAAATGCTTCACGATCCAAATACCCTGAAGTCACGTTAAAGTAACCCCACTGCTGTCTGTCTTCTCACTCAGATTTAACTTTAAGCTGTAGTATATGATGTACGCTACACCGAAGTCTGACTGACCCCAGCCTTTATGAGCTGTCACAAGCCTACACAATCCAATAACTTGCAGTTCAGTGTAAAAATAGATGATTCAGCAAATACCCAAGCTGCTGGTAATAAAGTGGTAACAACTTTACAGTGTGATAACATGAAAAAAAAAAAAGATTAGAGGAACATTCAAGCTAATAATAGCCACCAGCTAGAGCAAATGATCGACATAATGAGACAGTAATGGAACAAGGAGCCTGATATATAACGTCTTGATATAAAATTCTATAAAATTAGAATGCAGAGTTATGGCTTGCCAGTGGAAATGAGCATGCATTAGGAGGAAAAAGTGATGCCAGGGCGGTCCATCAACCCCCACGCTAACCCGTTCCTCTGCCGTTACACACGGGAGCTATTGACACTTATTAAACAAACCTGATGCGCTAAACATTTTGAACGGCCGCCTGGTCTCTTCGGTGTCTTCCGGCTTGCTGAATTAAAGATGGAAAAACGAGAAGCTTGGAAATGATCCGCACTTTATTTGCCAGCTGATTCGTCACATTCCGTAATGTTGACAACCCTACTAACAGGCAAGACATGCCTTCAGACAGAATTTCTCGAGTAACAGCGATGGTTGGAATGTCCTAAAATAGTGCTTTTGCGTGTGCATGTTTCGTGTCTAGAAGTGAGTCTGTGTGTGTGTGTGTGTGTGTGATGGCCTTTACACTGCCAGCACCTTTCTTCAGGCAAACTATTCAGAAGATCGATGTCTCTTTGAGACGTGCAAGCCTTAAATACAAGAGGAAAAAAGTTCTGTGAAGGTTCCTGCATATATTTACGAGCCTGATGACAAGATGAAGTACGAGTGCTTATATAATACATTGGATGTTATTTGTGCCACTATTGGGAATCAGCTTTAAGATTTTTTTTTAATGCTAATTTGTATCAAACGCATACGAGAGTGAGTTAAAGTGATAAATGCGGCAAAAAAAAAAATGCGCAGGTCGTTTAGTTATCAGGGTGGAAGATATTTCGCAAAGGTGGGACTTTATTTGTCCTCCTATGAATGTTTGCGAAAGGTGGGAAATGACTTCACACGCTATTTCCTCACACTTCTGTAATCATGCTATTATAAATGCTCATTTCTTGCTCTCTGTCTCTCTCTCTGGCTGTCTCCATTGAACAGGCATACTTGCTTTTATACAGTTATAATGAGTACAAAGTACTCCAAAAAAACAGAAAAGATGAGGAACAAGAATAGAGCGACTCAAATTTCAAAGGATAGCTGGTCCCAAAACACACTCTGTTTAAAGAAATAAGAAAACAGCAGGTCCTGTCTGAGTCAGAAACTCTGTCTGTGTTATTATTTTAATAATTTAGCACCAGGTGAGGATGAGTATTGGTATTTTTTAAGCACTTATTTTAACATTTTCCTGAATGCAGTGCTGTGTTTTTGGGTTTTGCACTGTTTATCCGAATTGCTGGCAAGCTTCGTTCCTTTTATTTGTTTTCTGATTTGTTTAGTTTTTTCGTTCACAATATACGTTAGTAATTGTTTCCGATTAGTTATAGGTTGTCCGAAAATTTTTCCTTGTCTTAGGACACCTCAGTGATTTAACCTCAGTCTAACACACCCAATCCTGATACTCCTCACACCCCCGTCACACTGGCCCATGTTCCCACTATGTCTACCAAAATTTGGGTTAACACGAGGCTGCTGTAGAAACCTTTAATGACATAGTATTGCCTTTCTTGATGTGAAACTACTGTGCTTTTTTTGGACATGTTAAACAAATCCTGGTGGAAGACAGAAAGAACTTACTAAGGACATAGTAGCAATTGCATTGACCAGTTAATGCCATAACTTACATCAGCGTGTGATAAGTGCCTGTAAGGACATGGTACAATGTGATTGGACATAACTCGGTTCAATCTGGACTTGGTGAGGATGTGATAATGTACGTAATGAGTGCGTAATAGGAGATTAGTAACAACATGACAGGCGCATCGACAACCTGACAGGAAGTAGTAAGAACTTGATAAATGCACATTTTTCTATTTTGACCTAGTTCTTCAACACAGCCTTTGTCGCAGTAAAATTAAGGTTTAAATTATGGTTTAGCCAAGGATAATGTTCATGATATGTTATTGCATTATTCTTTTTTTTTTTTATGAATGCACCAATGTCCAGTTTGGCACCCCAAGTAGAAAACAAAATACAACATGGCTGTCAATAGAGTCATGAGGTAAAGAGTTGGGCAACAAGGAAGGGAATTTAGAGTCTCTAGCAGATATCACGTCATATGTGTTTCAAAATGGTGGGTGATGTGGTCATAAAGTCATAGTGTCTTTAAAATGCCTGTAAAAGGCACAACTTTTTCCAAAATGAACTTTTGTTTCATCCAGATCTTAAGCCACTCATCCACAGGATCACATATTTTATACATATTTTATTCACAGATTAACATTTTTCTATATTATCTTAACTTAGATGTATCCATAGCAAAAATATTATAAACGTACCTGGGCAGGGGCGAAGCTTGAAACATAGCTGAATAAAATATGGTTTGTAACTTTATATCATTGAGTTATCAGGAAAAGAAACATTTACAGTTTTTAATAAATGGCCAACACATGATACATGCAACATGTCGCTGTCAATTTGATGCAATATTAAATTATAACGATTTTGCTTTGCATCATTTTGCTCATTTTCTCTATAAAGGTCTGTTATTTTATGATATCAAGTCACTGCTTTGTGTGTTATCATTGACTTGTTGGCTGAATTACTGCAGAAAAGGTGGGCTTGCTGAGATGGCCCACTTAGCAGTTTTTGAATAGACATAAGAACATTCTTTTTTCTTGGGCTTTTTCTCTTTCTTGGGATAAATTTCATTTGCAAGATTTTGGCACTGTTTTTACACCGGATGCCCTCTCTGCTGCAGTCCTCCCATTTGTCTGGGCTTGGGACTGGCACTAATGATGTCCTGTGTCTCCACTGACTGGGTATTTTGTATGGGCATAGGGCGAAGGGGCATGCACAAGGGCCCAATAGTGGCAACTTGGTGATGATGATGGGGGGAGTCGAACCCCTAACCCCTGTTAAACCCCGATCAGCAACCCAGTGCCTCAACTGTCTGATCTATTGAACCACTGCCCATAAAACCACAGACTACAGCTGATCTTTGAAAATACTGAATATATATATATATATATATATATATATTAAAGATAATGTAAGGTACACTTTTTCAAAGCTAGCTGTTTTGAAAGCTGTTCACATGTTTACATTCCCAAAAAGCCAGAGAAATACAATGCCTGTGCTGCAACATCAAAATGCCAATGCAAGTGGCAAGAATTTGTGAATGCACATGCCTTCATGTCCAGACTGGTTAAATTTTTTTTGTGGATATTATTCAGGTTTTGTCCTGAAGTCAGCGTAAAGTGAAGGAAACTTCAGTCAATTTTACCAGAGAAAATGCTGTGACTTAATAATCGCTGATGTCACCTGAAGAGAGAGTATACAAAAGTTCATTCTAGCCTCACAATCAAATTGGATAAACGTCATTGTGATATTTTTACAGCTAGAAGTGAATCTATACTGTACCTTTTCTCACATCTGAGCATTGACACTACTTCAACAATCTTTCATACAAACCAGGCGTTAGTTTATATGTGGTTCTATGGATATGGCAACTCGAAAGTAAGGACGGTTTGGATTGTTGTTATGTTACAAAGAACTGTTGTTGTTCATTAAATACAGACCCATTTCTCCTTTAAGGATCATGATGGGGGATGTAACACAGACCTCATAGACCAAATGGAACACATTTTAAAAGACGTTTCCTTGATAATTTTAGGGCTAAAAGCCTACGTCTTGCCTACGATGGAAACATGTCACAGTGATATTTTCTTTATTTGTTTTAGATTTTTTTTTTTCAATAAATGCACTTAGAACAGGTTAAACATAAAATATGACATATTATTTAATCATTGGACTTTTTCCTAATTAGACTTGTTAATTAGTATGAAACGTACTTTCCGTAACAAAAAAACAAGCTTTTTAAAAAATACTGTAGCTAGTTCTGTCATATGTGCTACCTAGACATAACAATATTTTGGAAATGAACATCACGGGTACACAAATTCACAAATTGTCACATGACTGCAACAAGATGTTCATTAGACATTTAAAGGGTTTGTGGGTTCACTGTGGGTGCTTTTGGGCTACTACAGCAAGCAATTTAGCAGTGGTGAAGGTGAAGAAACTCTCAGCTCTAAAACCATATTTTGAAATTTGTAGTTTTGCTGTTTGCATGATGATGATTATGAATCAATCTGAATAATATTTAAATATGAATAAAGTCATGTTTTTAATACAGATATTCTGTTTTTTATACAGAATGTTTCTCTACTATCCTAATCATGTATACATCATTAACCATGTAGCTTGGGTGAAATAAATAAATCAATAAATAAAAAAAACAAGCCGGGAGTTTCCATTTCGATTATCCATCCATCCGTACAGTGTAGGGTCATGAGCAGCAACTACCCAGGAAGGAGTCTATCCCAAAAAACTCAAGGTTCAAGGCAGGGTACACACTGGATGAGGTATACCCTGCCTTGTGCATGTCTTTAGACTGTTGGAGGAAACCCACTAAGCATGGGGAGAACATGTAAACTTCACAGCCTGGAGGGCGAGATTCAAACCGTCGACCCTGGAGATACGAGTGGACAGAGCTTACCAATAAGTCACCATGCCACCATGCCATCATTTCATAGTTGACAATTCTGACTAGAAAACACCGAACATGGTTTATTATTCCAAACGCTTAAATAAAAGTAACTTCCACTGTCTTCTGTTCTCAATTAAAATACATCTCCATTTAAGGAGATATAAAAATGTGTGCCTGATAATGGATGAAGGTCAAACGGGTTTTGCTAGAGCGGAACTTTTTGAGGTTATCTGAGTAATCGCATGTCTCAGAACACCTCACAGGTTTATCTCTTAAACACATCAAACCTCCTTTGTGATTTCGCTTAATCATGGCACGGATGACCGAGTATACAGTCAGCGCTGCAGAATGCGGCACTTATCAGGCATAACTAAATCACAAGAAATGGTTGTGTTAATAAAGTGATCAATTGGTTTTAACGATAAGTTATCTATAAATGCACTGGCCTCATTTAATGGTCTAATAGGTTCACTTGTAGCTGGAATAATGCAGAGCTGTGAATAGTAAATCAATCTAACACTGCATTATTAGACCTTTTGAGCATCTAATGAGAAAAAAAGGCATTGATGGTGATGTATTGATAGTATGTATTGCAATAAATAGGCTATTGGTTTATGGAGAAGTACCTTCTTGGTGGTAATAGTTTAAGGTGCTGAAATGGTGTAAGTCGTTCATATAGTTTTCTTGTATCGTGCCTGGAAGCTGAGAATGCAAACGTGGACTTGATATTGATCTTCACACCACCAGCCAGTGCATATAAAATAAAATATCCATCATGAAAATGTTGCAGTATTTGTGGTCATTTCCTGATTTGTTTTATAACACAGGAACCAGAATGAGACACAAGCATTCATCCAGCACTTACTGACTGCAGTAGGGGATGAAATGAGAAAGAATAAGTGAGATCTTGCTATGAAAGTTATGATTCTATTCTCAAAGGCTAGAAAGGAAACAAACAATAGAACCTTAATCATGTTCTCATTTACAAGTTTTCAAGCCTGCTTCTGTTTTTTGTCCTTCTTAACAAAGTAATACACCCCAATCCACAAATATATGAGCTATAAAATCACGACTCGCAGAGAAAAAAATCTCTGACGCAAGGTCATAAAATTGAGCCTCGTCCAAGTGCAGGGAGCTGCTCAGCCGAGCCGAGCCGAGAGTCCGGACTGTTCTCTTAACCCTTCCAAGAGCTGAAATGACCGAAAATGAAACAATTATGCTGGAGGAGAATGCCGAGACTCTGGAGCAGCCTTGTACGATGACAGTGAGTAAAGTAAAATCAGGAGTGATGAATTAGTATCTACAGTGCAGCGTTCCTCCAGAGGACAGTCACGTTCTCGGGCTAGAAATGAGTTTGTGCAGGGGATCCCCTACGACTCTAATTGAATTCAACACCAGGGCTGACCTACACAAAATATCAAAAGATCAAAATATATGATTTTGATTGACACTTAAATAACAATTTTCTATTTTGGACACATTTCTCTGGAGTAAAAGCTTTAGAAGGCAAGCAGATTTCACAGGATAATTTGATTAAGGGATGGGATACACTCCAAGGCGATGTACTGTAATCTGATTCTGTATTATTAACCACCACATTAAGTGCCCTTCTGAACATGTTTTCAGGTGGAAGGATATAGCACAGTTCACATTGCACTTTCTTAAATGGTTACTTTAAGTGATTTACAGTGGACCCGGTATGAAAACAACAGTGTGTATGCATGTAAGTGTGTGTGTGTGTGTGTGCGTGTACTGTATGTGGGTTACCTGAATCTCCCGAGCATGATATATGATAATTAAGCCGAGCAGGATGATTGTAGAAAGGCTTATCAGGCATTTTAGAGCTAATGAATACAACGACTCCTGAAAAAGAAGAGAGAGAGAAAAAAAATAAGGTCATTTCAGTTTCGCAGCTTGAAACTTGTCAGACTTAATTTCCTCTCTCTTGTCAATACATACCTTTCCTATTGATCTCCATGTAACTTGAATAATTCATAGGACTACTGAATAATACGCTTCAGAATTAATTATTGGATAATAAGCTGGGAGTATAAGGGGTTAAAGTAGCCTGGACACGTGAAGTGTTAAAGGGTTACCTGTGCTACTTCATTTTCTTTTCTAGTTTTCACTGAAACATTTATGTGCATATGTTTACTTGGTAAATTAACATGCTTTCACTTGTTTACAGATGCCCACAAAGTCACAGATGGTGGAAGAAAGATGGCCCCCTCACCTTTCAAGACCCCACCTACAGTAAGCCGGTGTAGTGTGGAGTGTGATAATCACATTGCTTATGTCAATAAAGCTACTACATTTTTAAAGAAAACAGTTGCTTTTTTTCCCATGCACTAGACTGACAGAAGCCCAGAACCTTTGGCAAAGTGGCCCAAATTGGCCTAATAAATCAACTGGTCCACCAATAAATGGGGTACAAGCTTGACGACCAATCCATCACATACCACAAGCCCATACAAACTCACTCACACACTACGGGAAATTTCGAAACATGGATTAGCCTACTCTGCGTGTCTTTGAAGTGTAGGAGGAAACCAGAGTACCTGGAGGAAACCCACCAAGCATGGGGAGAACTCCACAAACACTGACCCGAAGCCAGAATTTAAATCGAGGAGTTGCGAGGTCACAGTACTAACCACTATGCCTGCTACAGCAAGAGATTTCGAAGAACAAAATAATACAGCTTATATATCAGCTAGCTACATGGTTTATTTTGATAATACATTTCTAGTGCAAGAATGTCTCCTAAATATGTCTTTTAATATATTTTAAAATGTAAATAATGTTTTGCTAGAGCAGAGATATCTTTTCAATAATAGAATAATAGTAGCTTATGACAAAGTGATGCCTCTTGAAGAACAGCTTACAGCTAACTACAAAACTAGCGAATTACATGGGTTATACAGATGTGCAGCTTTTTACTTCAGTAATCGTGAAGGAATCTTAAAGAAACATAGTTGACTGCAAAAATAACTAGTTACGTAGTTTACCTAGTTAATGTTTTTTCCTGCAGAGAATCCACGTAAAGATAGATGAATGGTGGTTTATTACTAAGCTAGCATGCTACGTAATTTATACCGACATCATGTTGATACTGCAATGATGTCTCTGTTTAATATTACCTTGTTTAATGCCTTAATATCTCCTATTTTAGCGAGTTACAATCACTGACAATACCTTACTGTAATGCTCTGGCACTTAAAAAACAGCTATTATAGCTATCTTATTTTACTTTATATTATATTTATTTGTAGCCAATTAGCTTAATTGCAATGCCTCGTGATATTCCTTAAAGCAAACCACTGTGCTGTCAATGTTATAAACATTGCTGCAGAAATTAGTTTAATCAAGAGGTGTTTTTTTTAGATACTCCATGTTTTTATTCAGTACCAGCTGTAGTCTCGCCTGGGCAGGTTGTAAAGGTGACAGGTGAAAGAATGCTAATTACTTGCTCACGTGTGAGGAACTGGATGAGAATACAGAATATGGACTGACCACTGCTATTAAGGACTGGAATGAGAACCTGGATTAAAAAAAAAAAACTGTAGTCTGTCAACCAAAAGGAGTTTGCTGTTGCTTCTTTAGTTCTGCCCTGGAGCTACAAAGGTTAATGTAGGCTGTATGTCTGAAATCACACCCTACTCACTTGAAAGCGTATAGGTAGTGTCAGTATCATGTGCACACTGCTGTAGGTTAATGTCCAAACAGTGTTGTTTTACTGGTACAGAAAACCAGTAAGACACTTGTAGGTGAACAAGGAGCAGGACATTACTGTATACACAGAGATCCAAGTGATTAGCTAATTATCAGGAACCTTAATGTGATAATTTTGGATGCCTGACAGTGAAGTTGAGAATCTGTGATCTAAACCTTCACTTCAGATTATGCAAAAAAAAAAAATCTGAGACTTTAGCAAGCCTACAGGGTTTGATGTTTTACACACATTAAGTGGAACAAAGTCAGAACAATAGTTTTCCTTAAATTAAACTTCTAAATGTCTTCAGAATTATCCAGTTATGTTTAGCAAGCTGTTTGCATATATCAACCAAGCAGGTCATGCAGTGGAGAGTGTTGCAGTTTTTGCAGTGCTTACTGATAACGATAGACTGGAATTATTATTTCTTATCTGCGTTACTGTCGCTCCAAACTAACAAGACAAGCTCATTCTCTCTCTCTCTCTCTCTCTTCACAGAGACATGTGTCTCCACAGGTCCTGTCTGATTAATAAACTTAATAAACTAACATTTCAGGCATTTCTAAGTCCTGTGCACATTCGATCACGAGCAGACAGACTAGTCCTGTGTGTGTGTGTGTGTGTGTATAAACAGCACGCGCGATGGTGCACGCTCCTGTGCGCGCGCGGTGCTGTACCTTGCCGTACGCTCCCCATGACAGCTCGGTCTCTATCACCATGACCACGATGCCGAACATGCCGAAGATCAGCGCGTAGTCGCTCAGGCGCTTCCGTTTCTCAAACAGGGCCCTCCGGTGGCCGAGCTTCTGTCCGATGTTCTGGTTCTTCTTCTTGCCCTGCTTGCCGCCTCCACCACCACCACCACCAGCACCTCCTCCTCCACCACCAACACCACCCCCTCCTCCCCCTCCGCCGTCCGCGGTGGAGTACGGCACCGGAGCGCTGGCGCGGTTCTCCGTCCTCGTGTCCACGGCGCACACGGGCTGCAGCGGCTGCGACTCCGAGTCGAACTCGTGCAGGTTGCGGCGCGACGAGCCGGCACGGCTCAGCGGCCGCATCACGCCGCCGTTGTATCTGCAGCCGCTCATCGCGACGGCGGCTATTTCGTGGCGGGGCTCGCCGACCGGGCTTCCCGGCTGCTGCGGATGATGATGGTGATGGTGGTGATGGTGATGGTGGCGGTGATGTTGCCTGGATGAACTAGCATGACTAGAAGGCGTGAGCTCACACCGGCACCCTTGCCTCGGGGAAGACGACACGGACGGCGTCCTGATTATGACTGAAGTGCCGTGACAAACGAGGCTCTTGCGCGCGTGGCAGGTGCAGGTGCGGGAGTCGCGCCGCCCGCCGAAGCGCTGCTCCTCCTCCTCCTCCTCCTGCTCTTCCTCCTCCTCCTCCTCCTCTCGCGGTGCGCAGTGCTGCGGCTGGAGGCGCTGCTGTAGGACGAAGCGACGCTGCGGATGCAATGGGCTTTCCATCCCAGCGCCGCCGCTTCGCACCGACTGCGCGCTACGGTGTGCGCCGGTGGGCGTTCCCAGCTCGAGTGCGCTCCTGGTTGCCATGGTTACTCTGCTAGCAAGTAAGGCTGGCTGGAGCAAACAAACAGCCACGGGGTAGATGCCAACTTCTGCAAAGGAACTGCACCTAAGTGGCCACTTTATCTGGTAGGCCACACCTAGTCTATAAATTTACAATTTACCTTTCTATCAGGTGCATCTTACACCTTTATCTAAAAAGGGTGCTATGAAACATACTATACAGACCTTTAGTGCATACATTTTACCTGGAAAAGGTGCTATTATTTATTGGCCTGTTAAATTTACATTTACCCCTAGGCATTTGGCAGACGTTCTTACCCAGAACGACTTACAAAAATGGTTTGAAGTTTCCATCATTGGATAGATACTTATACTGTGTTTATTAAATACATTTAATGCATCTTATTTTAACCCTTAAATTTAAGCCAAGCCATTCATCCTAAATACATATTATCCACTTCAAATACACACTAAAGGTGCAGCCTACTCTTGAGGTTACCATCGTAGTGACAAGGAACAGTTTAGTCCAACTATCCATGACATATGAGTTCCCAAATGGGGACATTATTTTAAGGGACTTTATGTTGCTGCGGACTCCAACCTCTGATGTGACAATCCACAGGCATACACACACTCACTAACTCACACACACACACACACACACACACACACACACACACACACACACACGCGCAAATAAAACTGAAACATCTTGAGGGAAAGTGCAAATTCCTAGATTTCTAAATTTTTATTATCAGCTTTTAGTAAATCTAGAAATGCTAATAAGTATAAAGAACTGCATTTTAAAAATTCAGTGCAATGACTTGAAGAAGGTTGGGCAGGGAAAATGAGGTTCCTGTACAGGGTTGCTAGGATTACTTTTTGTGATAGGAGACAATCCATGTGAGAGCCAGTTGAGATTTTTTGGACATCTCATGAGCACAATTGGGTATGTCTTATTGGTGGAGACCCCAGCACAGACCAACCTAAAGAGATTATATCTCACAGCTGGTTTGTGAGGATCTGAGAACATTCCAGCAGGAGGAACTGGAATTCTGGAATTTGTTGCTTGAAATAGAGAAGATTGGACTAACTTGCATCAAGGAAAAGCAGAGGGAGAATAAATTATTTCATAATAAATGAAATCATAACAAAATTATTAAGAGTTTTAGAGGCCAAATATGTGATCAAATAAAAATATTACCAAATTATTATAACTTAATAATTTTGAATATTTAAAGTTTTTTTTTTTTTGGTTGTCATCTGGGGGAACTCTTTTTTTGTTTTACAAAATAATTAGGACCCAAAAAGCAATGTGTTTCTATATCAGGAAACCTCCACACCTGAATATTCTCCAAAACCTTTTTAGGAAGATATAAGAACCCTTGAGGAAAAGAACCCATGAAGAACCTAAATCTAAAAGTGTAAAACAATATAATAATCACACAACTTAATCGTGGGTAAGAGTTAGTGAGATATATTGTTTCCCCTGGTTGAATCCCTTAAGCCATTTAAAATGCTGAGGTTCATTAGATGACGAGTTGAGTTAACTTCACTGCAGGCTGTAGAGTTTACCCTGAGGATACAGTGATCTGATGCAGTTTCATTTTACAACAAAAAAAGATGAAAAAAATCTTTCTTTGATTCGTTGCTCCATGGCTACAAGATTTTTTGCTCTGTCAAGTACATTTTGCCAATTAAAAGGTAAATAATAATAAAAAATTGACTTACTCCATTGTACTTGGATTTCATTACTCCAGCACCACAATATATTTTGGTAACAGATCAATACAATACAATAATATTAGCATACTTTTTGAGCAAGAGAGTTTCTATTTTCCCCCAAAATCCCCCAAAGATTTTATTTTTCATTCAAATTGTCACTAGTTTCCATTTGACATTATTTATAGGAGTAATAACTTTAGTAATGGTGAGTTGTGATTTCCAACTCTGAAACGAAATCAGAAAATCACAGAACCCCTCGGCTATGCAAATCCCCCTGGAGCTCGCCAGATCCTGCTTTAAAAAACACAGATAACCATATCTTATATAAGTGGAGTCTGATTTATGTGTTAATCACATTATTTGCCTTTTTTTATGAAATGCGAACTCATCAACCTTCTAAAAAGTCTAAAATGGTGCTATTTGAATAAAACATCATTATTATGATGCAGAGATCGTTCAAACATGCATAAATATACAAATTGGGAATGCATCCTGAATGATTTCTTTATTTTAACCACACATA
This sequence comes from Heterobranchus longifilis, assembly GCA_028570985.1. Taxonomy (NCBI): domain Eukaryota; kingdom Metazoa; phylum Chordata; class Actinopteri; order Siluriformes; family Clariidae; genus Heterobranchus; species Heterobranchus longifilis. Next base: position 23,642,293 of record JAOVVB010000008.1, read on the forward strand.
TATAAACAAACTTTCATTATGGTTCAGATACAGAATTAAAAGGAAGTCAAAGGCCATAAGTGAGCTGCACCATTCGAACCATCACAGCTTTTTAATTAAATTTAAATTGAAGCTTAATTAAATGTTGTAAATGTCATGCGTTTTTTCTGCTTTAGGCTTGAGCCCTGTGTGCAGATTTTATATTCTGGATACATCCTATCCTTACGGCAGCTAATAACACAAAACACATATTTACCTGTGAACTCTGTCAATATATTCATTTGGCCCCCAAGCCAGAAAGCATTTGCTATTTGTTTGTCATTTGCTGCTCTGATGCCTAGTAAGTCTATAGCATTAGCAACATTGTCACTGCAATTTGATTTTGACCTTTAGTCGGAAATGTCATAGTTTTGACTTTTTTAATAAATGAGGGCTAATTTGGCAGCTTTTATGTGGCACCCATTATGATAAAATGCTGCACCATATCTAGGTTTTAAAATACAAAATTATTCTGTAGATATCATGGTAACAGCACGTCACTGTCCTTCCTCTATCTGTTTGGTTTTTCCTTAGGGCCCTTTGGTTTCTCCCACGTTTGAAAAGCAACCCAGGATTTAATTACTAGGGATGTTTGCAGAATAACAGAACACACTTATGAGAGTAAAAAACTCCCTTAATTTCTCTATATAATCCATTGCTACATTTATGCACTTATCCCAGTGTTTCACTAGTGCTTGGATACCATCAAGGTAGAAATATTTCTCAATACAAGAAAATTCAAGTCCTGGTTTGACTTGAACACCCCATATAGATTAAATGTGTATATATATGGGGTGTTCAAGAAATGTGAGTGTATTTAATAGACTGCCATCACAGCTAGGATGTATTAGGCTCCAGATAGGGCTTTCATCCAGAGTGTCTGGTTTTCAGATTTGAATATCCAAGACATCTGGGTTACAGTTTTTTTTTTTTTTTTTTTAAAGTTAAAGTTTCCAGAATTGTGCGGGAAAACAAACAAGCAATAAAATCAAATTGGAGAGTTTTTCATTCCTCACTCATGCTCCACCTAATTACCAATGCAATTTTAGGCCAGTTGTATCATTTTCTCATTTTCTCATTCATTTTCAATAATCTCTTTATCCTGACCAGGGTCATGGTCGATCTCCTAGCCACGAGGCAGGAATACACTTGGGATAGGATAACCTACAGTAGGGGCAACTTAGGGTTAACTAATCCTGTTAATGGTGTTTTTGAGAGGTTGGAGGAAACAGTAAAACCCAGAGAAAACCCACATGGTCCTGTTCTTGTGTGATTGACATTTTTTAAAGCAACAGATATACATAGTGCACTGGCACATATCACAATTGAAAATGAATAGAAATGACAATTTAGTAAAGAGCTTCTTTCGTTTGCAGACTAAACTGTTACAGTGTTTATTTGTGTAAAGCTGGATTTTATCTCTTGAGAAGCCTGGGAGATTTATGGATTACTGGAGGATTATTTTGTACATTTCTCTTGCTTTAGCAGCTCAGAGCCATGTTGCTGGTCAGTGTATTAAAAAAAGACAACCTCAAAGGACTGTTAGGAGATCTGAGCACGTGCTGTTGGAATAAAAGCACGGGATACGTCGCAGCCCTGCACTGCAGTCGTTCGCTACGTCATCTTGGGACACTGGGCACGAGCTGCAGCATGAAGGAAAACCCCTTCCATTAAAAATAAATAAATAAATGTGGCTGCATCCCAAATGCACTATGAATGAAACAAAGGCTCCTCACTCACATTCTCCCTAGTGCACTTTATAACCACTGGAGAGATTTGGAAAATTGTGAATAATTTACTGATAAATAATAAAAGAGCAAAATAATAATTTTGAGCAGATCATATTGGTATTTTCAGATTAAACAGGAAATTATAAGTCAGACAGGTCCCTTTCAGCTTTAGTAACTTTCGTTAGGGAGCCTAAAAGACGTCTCCAGGTACGTAATTAGACCTTTTGCTATGTGTGTGTAATACATTTGTGCCACTGTTGTACAAACATGTATCTCTATAACATCATTTTACTGGTAAAGCTGTAGAGTTTTATAGCTCTATAGTATACCTTGTACACTAAATCTGCTGCCTTTTAACAATCTACAGCCCATTATGGTGATCCGGGGATGTCAGTGAGTTCGGAAATGAGCACCAATTCATGAGAAGATATTGCAAGTTTATTTAGATTAAATAAATATTAATATTATACCGCATTATACTTTATACATATTTTTTATTTATTTAAAGTGACTCGTTTGGATTGTGTGTAAGCTCACGTCTTTGGATTTAATGCAACACACAGCAAATCATACTCTTATATTAAAACACTGCAGGCCAGGGTGTGATAGAGCACAGCTAACCATTCTAACCACCAAACACACATGGATACCACATATGTGTGTGCTATTCTGCTTATTCCACAGCAATTTGCCAAACAAAATGTTAAAATGTTTGAATGAAACATTGATCTACTGAATGAAGGCGTAAAACTTATTGACCTTTACAGAAGACTTCAAACACAGTACGGTGATGAGACTCTTAGCTGCAGTAAAGATTTGAACAGTCAAACATTTTAAAGAAAGCCATACGTCTGTAAATGACGATCCCTGCCGAGGTGGCTCAGAGCCCACTGCAGTCGTTCCCATGAACGTTCAAAGAGCAGAACATATGATCCTTGAAAATCAACGGATAACAACTTGTGCAAAAGACGCATCTGTCTGTACACAGAATCATTCACCAACACCAGCTGGCAGTTATTGCCACATCCCTGTACAATCCTGACCTCATTCTAAGAAATTTGCACATGTTTGGGCCACAGAGTTGAGAAATCCTTGGATAGTGCATTAGTGTAGCAGGCAGTGGCGATTTCTTTAAGACTGCAAGGGAAGCTCAGCTTCCCCTATAATGTCACAAAATTAATGGATTAAATTAAAGCATTTTTCAGTGCTTTGAAACTAGACGGTCATTGGATAAACGCTGCGATTATGTCCCGCCCACGGACGCTCAGCGTCTC
>JAOVVB010000008.1:23649083-23659479 GCA_028570985.1 Heterobranchus longifilis
TGGGATGGCCTTCATGAGAGCCAGTTTCATTATGGTGCTTGACGGATTTTGCAAATGCACTTGACAATACTGTTCTTCAATACTTCAATACAATACTTGAAATCCCCAGTATTATTGTAGAATGTCGAAAATAAATCACTAAACAAAAACAAAGAAATTTGCGAGTGACCCCAAACTTTTGAACGGTAGTGTGTGTATATATATATATATATATTCTGAAAGATTATTTGATGAATTTTTGAAAATTTTCATTTTCAAGAATTCATCAACTCACATCTTTAATTTTATCAAGCAAAATATGAAATCTTAAAGCACACTTAATGCAGATCAATTTCCTTTTCCACACGTTGCTTTCTCAAAAACGAGTCAGTTTAATGAGATGATAAAAGTAATGTACTACTAGTCTGTTTAAAGGCTGTATAATTGTGTAGTTTATTGACTTTTTTAATGCTACCACACCCTCTGCAGAACATAAACTCAATCTTATAACTGATCTGTCTAAAATGGACGTCTCTGTTAGGGCCTGTGGGTAAATCTATCCATTCATCTTCTGTGACATGCATTACACTCAAAGCCTCTTCATCTTCTTACTAAAGTTTATTGACACAAGCAACTACGAGTACTTTCAATTTCCAAAGCCCAAGTGTTTATTTACTGAAAAATGCAATGCTTCATGAATGAAATGGATCTGCCAAGACATGAAGAGTGAAATAGTTATTTAGGGCAAAAGAAAAGTCATTAGGTAAGGAATGTAAGACTTTGGGGAATGTTGTAGTCACTGATGATGTACAGGGATCACGCCTGATGCAAGGCAGTGTTATTGTTAACACCTCACAGTGTGTGCTGTAGTTTTTAAAAAAAATTATTTTACTCTAAGTAATTAGCCAATTATTAATTTTATTATCTATTAATGCACAACACTTTTTCTGCATAGATAGATAGATAGATAGATAAATAGATAGATAGATATACTTTATTGGTCCTGTGAGAGAAATTATTGTGGTATAACAGCAGCAGGTTGCACAAACAGTAGTAGAGAGAAGAAAAAAATCAGAATGTAATTAAGTAATGGTAACTTATATAAATTAAACCAATATTATTAAACCATGTTGCGAAATCCTGTTCTCACTACAGCTATAAACAGTTTTAGAAGGTTTTTATCTGCGTCTAAAATCAGAATTCTAAGATAAGAAAAAATATTCCAAACTCTAAAATGTGGTTCTTAGTGGCTCAATGGTTCATAATAATTTTTCTGTATTTTCACATGTCAAAAAACATATTGAATGTTAAAAAACAATGACACTGGAGACTCCTTCTCCTAACGTTAAATAAACATATGCTTTTAGAAAACTTCACAAGTTCTTGCTACTGAAATGCTGTAGTTTTAGAATGCATCAATTAATGCGCCATATTTGTATGTGATTTGAACCACAGCTGGAACCGCTGCCAGAGGTGCTGTTAGAGAAAATACACTCTCTGACGTACAAATGAGCCAATAATATATTGAGAGCTTTTTTTTTTTGGTCAGCACTTCACCAGGGTGTAGTGTTTTAGATTAGAATTTTTTATTAGAACACCATTATTAATAAACATGTTCATTTTCTTCTTCTTTACATATAATTTGTTAAATAGCACGGTTATATAAAAGTTATGTATTATTGAACTCAAGTTACATAGCAACATTGTATAAACAAATCTGTAAACTGGGACTATTTGGGGAAGATTATGCCTTTTTTTTTGTTAGAGTACTTATGGATTTATGTAACAGATATAATTTCTTATTATGTAATGCTAAAAATGCTTTAAAACAAGGACAAAAGAAATGTAAAAAAGTTATAAAAAGGATGTTAAATTAATGCTAAAATTGATTTTATTAAATAAGTTTTTTTCTTTGTGTGTCTCTTTCAGTATCCCTTATTAAAAATAAATAAATAAACAACCTCCCACTGTGGCCACCGTAGTTACCAAGGTTACCTTCGTGCGCTTCCTTTAATCATTGGTGTTGCCATATTGGGGATTTTCACATATGCATTCTTTTAGAGAGACCCTTGTCTTTTCATTTGACTCAGACAGTTGCAGTGCAGCAAATACTCCATGTCTCACCATTTCATAAACGCGTCTGTTTGTGGTCAAAAGTGGAACCCTGGAGTACCTTTGAAGCACCGTAACAAAATAAACCTAACACAACTTAAATAATATCATGAATAATCTAATGCATATCCATTATCTTTTCTCATAAACATTATTTAAGTTGCAATAGCTGCTTATCTGGATCTTTTTAGGTATGGATGGAATTTAAGAAAACTGGACCTTCCTAATTTTAGGTAAAAAGTTCTGGTATACACATGCAAATACTTCTACTACTACCATTCATCATCATCATCATCATCATCATCTTACATACTTTATGTATCAGTAATGGATTACTGTTACTTTATTGCGACCCAAAAAAATTATTTGAGGACAAAAAACATTATGTAATAACGTGATTAAAAAAAAAAAAAACATTAACAGCCAATCCATCACAGGCTACATGCCCCAGTTAAGACTGTTGGAGGAACCGTACCAAACTCAGGGAGAACATGCAAACTTCATGGCCAAGCTGGAACTCAAACTATTGACCCTAGAGGTGTGAGGCCACAGTGCTAACCACTACACCACCGGGCCACCATCAAATATTCAATGACAGTTATTTACTTACACTTATCGGATTTACAGGAGGGTCCACACAGAATGAGATGCCAGGCCATTACTCGCCATGCTCACACATTCACTAATGTACCCCGCCTTGTGCCCTATGTCTCCTGGGATAGGCCCCTGGCCTCCATGTATACAGGATAAATCGGCATGAATGTGTGAGTGAGTGCCACCACTCTTATTACCTTCTGATATCCACTTAAATTGCACAACTTCTGTTGTTTTTGTATTTCTGTAGCATTGCAATTTCTTATGAGGAAAGATGGGGTTAAATCTGGAATGTGATGTTTAAAAACACATATAGCTCTGATGGTCAGAAATCCATAAACCTCTGACAATATAGTGTCACGTGGTTCCTAAAAGATTGATGTGGAGTCAGTGGGGAAAATCTGGCAACCTTGCCATAATCTGTCGCTCGTGCAGCTCTTCGTGTGTTGCAGAATGTGTATATTTTTTTCTCCAGTTTAATGTGTACACACTAAAACGCGTTGTCTTTTCAGTATGTCCTAAAAGGGCTTCCGTGACGCGTTAGTATGAGCTAAAACATACGCTCGCACAAAAAAAAAGCAGGATTTAGCTTAGGCGAGCTGTATTAGGTGGTTAGCTTGCTATCTTGCATACAAATATGACATTCTTTGTTAGCTAGCCGGCTAATTTATGAGGATTCTGGCCTTGTTTAAGTTTGTTTAAACTTGACGTTTCCGGTAGGATTTTTATATATATTTTTTATTTCTGTCGTGAATCGTTTTCGCAGTAGGGGAAGTTTTATCTTTTTTCCTTGAATGTGTGCAGCTTAAACAATGAGGAACAAAGATGAACCAGGCATTCTTGCGGACTGTACCGGTAGGCTGTATTCCAAATAGAGCGCTAATGTCTAGATAGGTGCACTACTAAGTGTGCGCGGGCGGACTATTCAGCGCCCTATTATTTCAACAGCGAAGTAAATTGGAACACAGCCCTATTCTCTATGTCAGCTACTGTCTGGAAGGCGTCTAGTCTGTTTCATGTACATTGTTATAGGGATTTCATGTTTTATTTATCTTTGCATCAACGTTTTATTTATAGTATATAGTATTAAATGTATTTGGTGTTCATTGATGGAGTGTGGTTTAATGTGTGTGTGTGTTAATAATGGTTGTAAAAATGTACACCCCATTAAAATTTATTTAATATATTACCTGGTTAATACACAACTATCAGTCACATCATTTTAATCCAATCATTACCATCCAGGGATAATTATAAAAAAAAAATCTATATGCTGTATAAGCAAGTAAGCGGTAATATCAAAAAGTTTCGAGATTTGTACACCACAGATCCGGTCACTTTTGTCATACGTCCTTTCTCAGACACCTTAAAACCTGGCAGTAATTGTATTGATGGCCCCTGGAAATGAATTCTTGATGCACAATGCCGCAAATGTCAAAAAAAGACGACGAGCATGCACTTGTCCGAGCTGCAGACCTTCCTCGCATTTTTTGGTTGTGGAGATGATGGGCTCTTCTACTGTGAAGACTGTTGCTTCATCTCAGGGTCGTACCCATACACCCAAGTTTTGTCAACGGTAATGATCCGCGACATGAGGGACGGATTATCCATGACACGCTGATGTCGTTCTTGGTGGACTTTGACGCGAAGTTCCTTCTGCTCCTGGGTCAGCAACCTGGGGTCGAACTTGGCAGCAACGTGCAAAATGTTCAAATCACATCTAAGGATTGCCTGATTCATGGTGAAATCACAGACATGGTAACGCACATGGTTAAAATAGCACCAACTGCCGATGTACACACAAAATCGTTTTGGCTTATGAAGGTCGTTGCTCCGTGACTGTGTGTGCAGCCTTGTGCTGTTGGCGTGATACAAAAGTAGTCTCTAAACTTTTTGATACCACCTCATACGTGCTTCTCGAGTATACCCTAAATTCAAAATGTTTTTCTATAAAATGTACTTCTATTACAGGCAACACAATCCCGGAAACTCCTGAGGCCAAGCGTCCATCTAAACCTGGTGCCTTCAAAGCCGCCGATCCTGTACTGGTGGACTCGTCATCCGATTCGGATTTGGAGATATCTGGGAGCTCTATGATCTCAATGGGGTAAAATGGTGAATCTGAATAAAAAATTGTTGATTTGTAACTCTATCATATCTAGAAATTATCTACATACAGTATTTGTGGTGTTCTCCAGGCCGGGGAAGACACTTGTGACTTCAAAACAGGACTCTAATTCATTCTCTGATGACGAGGACGAAGTAACAGAGGTGGAAATGGAGACGGTAAAGATCGCAGGCGAATCTGAGATTCAAAATATGTTAGAAGAGATCATAGTTTTCTCTTTTCTTTCTTTCAAACTAAATATGTCTGCCTGCGAACACCATTTTCCCAAAATTATGAACCAGTTTTATCTGTTAATCATAAAATATATTTTATATATTATTATTTTTTTCTAGGAGACCAAACATGAACATTCTTCTTTGAAGACATCTGGAAATGGAGGTGGTGATTAATTTACACAGTCGTTTTCCAGATACTCAGCTGTTATTAGTTAGAAGTGGTGTTTAATAGCTTGTGTTATTTACCGATCCTCATCTCATTGGCATTGATGGATTGACTTTAATACCACGATTTGACAAGGTGTTTTTTTTTTTATTACATTTTTTTAAGATACTGTGTGTAAAAGGAGGCAGGAGGAGATGTGTGACGATTCACAGGAGAGCAACAAGAGCAGCAAGAAGAGGCGTGAATCACTGGTGAGCTTGCCTAATGCTACTACGTTATCTTCACATACACCTCTGTGTCCTAAATCAGAGCTCTGCAGAACCCTTTAGGGTCTTTCAGGGCATTTTCAAATTAGGTCGCTACTGAGAACACCCCACAGACTGGTTAATTTTGATCAGTCAGAACACAGTCATTCTGCGCTCTGGAGCCGTTCCTGCGTCTGCTTGAAGAGGTAGTCTCCAGAACTATACAGCATACTTGAGCACGGGTTGAATCAGATATGGAAGCCGATCAGACCTGAGAATGAAAATCTCTGTGTGCATGTAGTGTGTATGTGCCAAACTCATCCTCTGCAAAATAAGGTGAACGCAGATAGAACTGTTGTTGTGTGTCCTAAAACGAAAAGAAGTTCGTAAATCTTTTCTAATTATAAATAATACTCACCTGGGAAGCCATGTTTAATATTATGCTTAGCCACATAAAATTTAGCAAATATAATGACAAACTTATTTTCCGTCTGTTTAAATGTTCAAACCTTACCACAGAAGACTGAGTGTTATTATATGACTATTCAATTCAATTCAGTTTTATTTATATAGGGCTTTTAACAGTGTTTTTTTTTTTGCAAAGCAGCTTTATAGAATCAAAAAAATCTGGAAATTAGTTTAAAAACTGTGAGGGGAAATATTTAATAATCAGACATGATCAGACTGTCCCTGATGAAGCAAGCCGAGGGTGATGGTGGCAGGGGAATACTCCCTGAGATAAGGCAATAGGCAAAAACCTTGAGAGGAACCCGACTTAACAGGGAACCCATCTTCATTTGGGTGATATCAGATAGCAGGGATTGATTCGTAGTCATACTCAGTGTTAGGTAGCTGAAAGTTTAGTATAACAGGAGAGGTGTTTAAGTTTATATGAAGTCCACTTTTGTTATTGGAGACTCAGGTATAGGACTATTTGTGGTCCTAAGCTACTGAGCGACTGCAGTCACAAGCCATCAGAGTACAGAGGGCAGGACCGTGGAACCGTCCCCAGTCACCACATGCATCCTAAGCAGATCACACAGGTCCTCAATGCGATAAGATCTCCAATCAGAAGCAGGGCACCAGGATGAGTCAGACAGGATCTGGATCACTACAGAGAGAGAGAGAGATAACATTTAGGCATGGTCACTGTCACCTACATAAGGTGAATGTATATGTAGTCCAGAGTGAAAGCAGGGACACCAGCAAGACTAACTATGACAGTGTAACAAAAATACTCTACCTAGGACATAAAGCACCCAGTCACTTTACCATCAACAAACCTGAGTGACCAATGAAAGTGGAGAAAACAGCATCCAAACATACCAGTTCACTTTAATACTTTGTCAACCAGTTCCGCAGATCTGCAACTAAAACTATTCACAAAGAGCTTGCCTAAATCAATAGGTTTTCATCCTAGACTTAAACACTGAGACTGTGTCTGAGTCCTGATAGTTAATTGGAAGGCTTTTCCATAACTTTGGGGTTTTGTAGGAAAAAACTCTGCCCCCTGCTGTAGTTTCCATAATAGGCGGTACTAACAAGCAGCCTGCATCCTTTAATCGAAGTAGTCGTGACAGATCATAAAACACTAGCAGTTCACTCAGGTGCTAGACCATTTAGTGCTTTGTGATTATGTGAGTGATATTAAGGGCTTATAGAGCCAACTGTAATAAACTCAGACCATAAAAGTCAAATTTCGTGCTTAAACTACTATGGAGGTTATGTCAAAATTGGAGATCTGAACCATCAGTAGACTTTAGATTAGATTAATGTAAACATGCGTGCTGTTTTGACACGTCCAGTGTATGATAAATGAGAATAAAGGTACTAATAGAATCATAATAATTACATTAAATATATCTAAACTATAGTTATGCTATGTTTCAAGTTTTGACTTTATGTCTGCCAAATTCATACGGTTTCTTCTGACAAATATTTCTGGGGATGTTAAACCCTAAACATGACGGCTCTCGAACTGGGGCTTGACACATTCGTTTCTAGCTTCTCTTCTTTTAAGCTGCATTAGGATTTCAGTCTGAACATGTAATTAAATTTTGCGTTGTCCGTCATGTGGCATCATGTCACAGTGGTGTCGTTGATCAGACGTATTGTGAGTCCGTCAAATTAAAAAACACAGCTCAAGGACAGAAATGTTATTGCTTTTCAGTCACGTCAGCTCCTGGCTTAGCGGTTAATCTTTTTCGCCAACAGTGATAGACGGCTGCCCGGATGGGTTATTTGTTATTTGTTGTTGTGAGGTCTCTGGAGAAGGGGTGTGTGCGTTTTGGGTCACATGGCTCTAGGAACCAGACAGACTTTATAAACGTGCTTTAGTCTCTTACTCGGTTTGTTGATGTCTCTTGAAAAGCAGTATGCTACGCTGTCTGGTGTTTGAAGCCAGAACCAAGCAGTAGCTGAGGAGATAAAAAATAAATAAATCAATGCTTCAAACCGATACGTCCGACTTTTTGCATGGTAACATTACATTTTAGTGTAAAAGTTTGCACATCCTCCTGCTGTATTCAAAGGGGAAGTTGCAACTTGTAATTTATCATTTAATTGTTAATCAGTTCACTGGTATTAAGAATTTAACTGATTAAAAATCTTTCTGCCATGGGTCTGTGTGAGTAGTTTGTGTGTTTTTCCCCGTGCTTGGTGGGTTTCCTCTAGGTGCTCCGGTTTCATTTTGAATGGAGACAGAAAGACAAGCAGTACCTTCGACTACATTATTATTATTATTATTATAAATTAATATTTTTATATAAACATTTTTAGATTCTGCTTTTTTAAAAAACAAATCTTTTGTTTTATTCCTTTGCATCACATAACTAATTTTACTAGAACTCTTTAAATAAAACTGAGAAAACATGTGCGTCTTATTCTTACAAATTAATTATTAATTAATTATTAAACAAATTGATTATTAACTGTTGTGTTCAATTATTGGCTGAACAGATGTGCGAAGTTTGCAACCTTGGTTATAAATTAGCTGGCTAATGTTACGACAGCTGTTCGTATATACGCCGCATGATCGTTTAAACTTTAGGACAGTAGAATACTGTAGTGTAAGTGCAGAAAATAAGTCCTGTTAGGGTCGAGGTGCAGTTTAAGTAGATTTTTAAAGCTTTATGCGTTTTGACATGGCAAAAAGACACGCTTCTTTGGAGGCAACCATGTTTTTTATTTTCACTTTGTTTGTCAAACGTGTCGGGGTGGGAATTGACGGTATTACGACTTTCAAATTACAACCTACATGGTATCACGGATGCAGCATTAAAAAAAAAAGTAAGAACTTTTGACTGCTTTTTCAGACTATGTTTTTCTTTCCCCTTAATTTTTCCCACTTAAAATACTGTTCTTAAGTTTTATTTACACCAAAGCTTTTCTTTAAAGGGAAGCTGTTCAGTGCTGTTTGGCACTAGCTCATAATAAATTGGACATCGGTTGCAGCAGCACTTGAAATGTTTTAAATTGAAAATCAATAGCAGTCAGTTTTGATATTTCAGGTCAAATGATGTCATTAGTTGAACGGCCGAACTGGTCATTGTGTTGTGCGGTTTTGTGTCAAATGGCAGTTTTGCATGCTTTCTACAGACGGACGATTCTGCAGATGAGGGACCTGAGCCCAGCTGGAGGGAGCAGGAGAGCATGGTGAAGAAGCTGCAGCGTAATTTCCCTAACCTCAACAAGGAGGTGAGGCAACAGGTTTCAACGTGTCTGAATCTGGTGGAAAGTGACATCATGTGACAATGATGTTTCTATTATCAATATCGCAGAATAATATTAATATTACAATAGACCTTTCTGAATATTGTGTTGTGTCTTTTATTACTCCTACATACATATATACTGTAGAATATACATATGAACGTATATAAATTTATATATACCATACATACACATATACAGTATGTATTTGACATATGCTGTGGTCGTTCCTGCAGGAGCTCAGGGACGTGCTTCACGAACATGGCTGGATCATCGAGGACACCCTGGAGGCGCTGCGCATGTTCTCTGAGCACGGTGAGACCTTTCTGCTGCTTTCTTTTAGCTTGAACGAGAAGCGACCCATATTAGGGAGATCCACGAACGTGCGGCGCCGTAATTACAGACGCTTTTGAGCAACGTTTGCAGTTGCTGTAATTGTACGTCGGCCCGCGCTCCGTGTTCGTAAGCTCAGCTGCTCCTGCAGCATCCACCCTGCTGTTTCAGCATTTCCTGACAGGGACTTTAATAAAGCGTATTTCACCGTAATAGCACGGAGGTGTTCGAACCCGGTTGCTCTAAATTGGTTTTGCTCCAGCTCTCGGCACACCTGAGGCAGGTCATCAAGGGCCATGCAGTTTTGATTAACCGGCCAAGATTTGTTTGGTGCTGGAACAGCACAAAAAAAGGCGGCCTGGCTTCTCCAGCACAGTGTGAAAGCGCTGTACAGAAATTTACATTTACATTTATTCATCCGGCCGACGCTTTTATTCAAAGAGACTTACAGGTGAGACAGAATGCGCTCCAAGCCCAGCGCTGAGGATAGGAAAAAAAAAATCATGTTTTTTTTTGTGCCGCCCTAGACAGATATTTATTGCACTGTCTAACATTTTCAGAGAGAGACATTGTGGATTAAACGTATTCCTTTTTTCCCCTCATAGACATGTACCATACGTTTTAGACAGTTTCATGTCATGTTTGAAAGTGAAGTAAAATCAATGCAAATTGTCATTGTGACTAAGGGTGTGTAAACTTTTTCATTCAAGCATGCATTACACACACACTGTACACATCCACTATTTACACCATTGGTCCCCAACCACCAGGCCGTGAATGATTTGGTACAAGGCCGCACAGAAAGATATTATATATATACACTACCGTTCAAAAGTTTTGGGGTCACTTGCAAATGTCTTTGTTTTTGTTTAGTGATTTATTTTCTACATTCTACAACAATACTGGGGATTTC
>JAOVVB010000008.1:23717805-23728798 GCA_028570985.1 Heterobranchus longifilis
AGAGAGAGAGAGAGAGAGAGAAACAAAGCCTTTCAAAGCCATCAAGGCATCTGGTGTCTCTCTTTTATTTTTGGGAAGATGGTGCTTTATTTGCATATCGTACATGATTGCCTTCTACATTTTATGACACAATAACACCAGAGGTTAAACTCCAGCCCTGGAAATTTAAGTTAGAAATTAACCTTGAATAAGTTTAGAGTGAAATGAAAATTATAAGGATGTTTAGAGTGTTTAGATCACGTAGGCTGATTGTATATTATTCGCTCTTTCAGATGCCCCATGAATCAGCTGTGGACCCTCACACCAGAGACCTGCCTGTCCCGGATCTCTCAGCCATCCTCCTAAACACACCCATCAAGGTCGGTGAGAACATGCTGAATTTACCTCATATTACTGCAGATAGAAAGATAAACCAGCGCCGCTAAAATAGGAGCATTTTATTGTCCCGGCAATTCGGCAGGTGGAATTTGTGATTTAGAGATTAAACTCAAATAAATAGCGAAATAATTAGTCAAATCAGGACTTGATGGTTTTGATTAAATTCTCTGTCCCAGGTTATATATGATATATATGCTATTTTTCTGCCTGAACAGAGGCGGTGTCAGTGTGAAGGTGGCAGCTGTGGGCTGGAGAACTGTGAACAGACCAGGAGAACGCAGCCATAGCTGTGGAGACGTGAGCGTTGATGTTACATTGAATTTTTCAGCTGGCCTTAGAAATGACTGTTAAACTCAGAGAACCCACACAATAAGCTACACTTTCTCACCTTACACAAATACTTACCTGGCCACTTTTAGACAATATTCATGATGAGCAGAGTTGCTGGATGAACTATTTCTTTACTCTTTACGTGTGTTTTTTTTTTTACAGTCATTTGTCTGCTTGAATGTGAAGATTTTAACCTGTTGATGAGCAAAGTCACACAATGAACAGCTCAAATGTTAGGTCAGACTCGGATTATTTTTCGTTTCCAGCACAATCCAGAGTGATTTAGCAATGCTAACAATTTATTGTTTGTTATTTAACAAGATTTTGCGAATATTTTTAATGTTTAGTATTACATTTAATGTTTTTATGGAATGTTCTTGACAAGAAGTTAGTTTCTGTTAGAGCAGCTAAAACAGTTGTTTCCTCACTAGACCTCACTTCTGTTCACAAAACACAAAACAGTTTGTCATATTACTGGGAAGGATGGAAAAGATCGACTGAAAATCGACTGACTGTTACAAAGCAATGACACTGGAGAAACCTTCAATTAACGTTAAATGTCCTTTAACAGAAAACTTATCCATATGATTGTTATTATTGAAACAAGATCATATTAGAAGGAGAGCATTAACATGATCTTGTACAGTGGAACTTATTTCGGCATAAGAATTTAATTCGTTCTGTAAGCGAGTTCTTAGGGTTAAAATTTGTATTGTGATACAAATTTTCCCTTAAGAAATAATGTAAATGCAAACAATCCCTTTCAGCCTTCCATAAATATATATATATTTGTTAAAAATCACAGTTTTTGAATGCAACATTGATATCGTGGGTTGACTCTTTCAAAACAGCCTTCACTGATTGAAAAAAAATTGGCTTTTCACTGACGCAAACGAGCTTTGAACGGCTCCCAGACATACGTGCAACATAGCTGGCGTTTGGTTCAATTTTATTTGTTCGTATGCCGATGCAAATTTCTATTCTTAAGGCGGAAATTCATAAGGGAAGATTCCTATGCCGAGGTTCCACTGTACTGTGTGGTGTAACAGCCATCTGCCCCAAATGTCTATTGTTAACATAAAGCCATTTAAATTAATTTTTTTCATCTAGCTTTGTTTAAAGATGTATTCATCTTATAAAAAATAAGTAATCACAATAAACAATAATTAAAATATTAAATTTGTTAAAACAAGTTGCATAACATGAAAAACACCCCCAGCCCAATAAATGCACTAAAATAAAAAAAATGGAAATCTTTTTATAAGCAAATTTTTAACAAGTGTTTCCAAAAGGTGTACATGGTCACATGACCAGGGCCATAATAATAATAATAATTGAGTTAGAAACACGGCTATCACGGAGTTGAAAAGATAGAGATGCAAGCAAACAGTAACAGATTCTGCAAAGTATAGACAGAATATTTTTTAATTAAACGTATCACAGGAGATCAGTTTAAAAAATTGTGGTTATGCACATTGCATAAAATAATCTTTGGCAATGCATTGGTTTTGTTCGATGCTGGAAATCATGTGCGCTTTAAAACAAAAATGTAATTTGAATTGTATTGACTTCATATCTTCCCTTTTTATCTTATTTCGTGTATACGCGAAGAATCTTTTAAATTCCCCAAGATAACCTGAATACATCTTTAACTATATCTTTTGTTCCATGGTGTGTTGCCATGGAAACTATTATTCATGAACATACAGTATTGACGTCTCGCTATCCTGACATGATGTGAACACACTCTCATGTGTTGTTCAGTTCTAATAGTGTGTCTAAATGGAGCTTGTGATTTTTTTTCGACGTGGCAAGGTGAAGACACGATTACCTCACAAATCAAATGGTTACAGTTGTGAGAACACAGCTGCTAGGAAAATGGTAATGCAGGACATTAGTTCATAGTGGCGCTGATGGTTTAGCAAGCTAGCATGTTGTTGTTCATTTTCGTTTCTACAGACAAAATAAAAGGCGGAATGACACGAAAAACCAGACGAAACACTTGAGAATGACATTTTTCCTCAGACGTGTTCGTAAATTGTTGGAAAAAAGTCTATGATTAACATTAAACATCGCATCAAGCACTATGTTGAGAAATGTCAGAATTGTGTCAAAATTGTGAAGGTGTCGAAAAAAATAAATCACAAAAGTATAAAGTTTGTGTCGAATCTTTCCGTGATCACAATGTAGACTTCTCACTGTGTAATAAACCTTGAGAAAGACAAACGACTGGGGATTTGGCTTTCAGGTAATGTGCCATGTTCTGTAATTAGTTCCTGTCTTTTTTAACCATGTGCACTCTCATGACAAAAGGGTATCACTTCTTGTTGCTGAAGTGGTACTGTCATGCGTTCCCCTTCGTACCGCTTTGTACACAAGATTGTGGTACCCTGACAGTGATTTCTAACAGTAATGTATTAATCAATATTTCCATGCTGAAGTCATATATTTTTCCTTTGTGCTGTGATTTGATATGCTTTGGTCATCCTGACCTAATTTCTTTGTGATGAAAAAATTACAAATCACTTTGGTGTAAATATCGCAGGACGATCCATATCAGCACTTTAACAAAGGAGTCCTAATATATAACAGTCATAACCTTCCAATAATATTATAGATTTCAACAACATTCTTCATATCGACGATGGAGAATGAGTACTGCGACACTTATGCAACTTATCTCAGGTTCAGACATACGCGTGTCCGAGCAGGATTCACTGCCCTGTGCCATGAATCCCTAATTTAAGACTCGTCTTTACGCGAACGTGGGGTTTCTTTTTTAATACATGTACCAAGATACATTCTTTAAAAGTTTCCAAATAGGTGCACTTTCATGAAGAACTGCACTTGGATTTCAGGTTTTCTTGTCAAGTGAGCTAGTGTTAGAGGTGTAGAATTTTTTTTATACATAGGATTTTTAAAACCCTGTCAAAAAATCTGGCAAAAGGTGTGTGTGTGTGTATATCCTATATATATCCTAAATAGTTTTAAAAGGATTTATATAGATTCGCCCTGGTTCCCGCTCAAGGACTTTAAGACACACCCACTCGCAGTAGTAAACTATCAAGAGTCAAAGCCACACCCACATTCCTAAAGCCACGCCTTTTATTGTCTATAAATATCAAAACCTGCCCACATCTCACAAAGGGACTAGTGTTTTTGAAAGGCATTATTTGAATGTACTACTACTATTATTATTATTATCATTATTTTTACAAAAAATGTCCCAGGATTTTCATGTTTGGAAGTGTGTTATTTTATGGATTTAAACAAAAGTTATGACTTTATTGAAAGAAAGTGATTGATGTATTTTACCGCTTTTAATTCTGAAAATTGTTATTGCACTGTCTAGAGCCGAGTTTTAAAAAAGTATTTCAAAATGTTCAAATGTATTCCTTATGTTTTTACACCTTTTTACACAATTGAATGTTAAAACCCAAAAGGGCACAATTGTAGAAGTTATTATTTCTATAGACGGTATTTTTTCATTGTGTGTGTAAGTTTAAAATATCAGAAATGAGACAAAACTACTCTTAAATTTAAAAAATGTAATTCAAAATTAAAGGATATTTGATGTTACTATAATGACGTACTGAATTTATTAAAGCTATAGAAATGTGTATTACACAATTTTTCCCTTCAAACTGTCCACTTACAGTCGCTTTATTCTGTGGTCTCTTGCATGATTACTTTAACATCTACTATTTTATGTGCGAAATTATTATGTGTTAATTAATCCTTCAGCAGTCAGGTCTCATTCAGATGATTAAAATTTCGGCAAAATGTAAGCTTTACTTTTAGTATCAACTTTCTATAATCAAGTTTATAGAAATGCCTTCATATTTATTAAGTTTGAGTGAAATTAAACAGGAGCAAAACTTTCATTCATTTACATAAACTTGCAGTAATTATTTCATATTTAGATTTGTACATTTATCGCAATATTATCATTCTGCATTATTAATTAAAAAAATATGTGAAGTATTTGTTCTCTCACATGCTTCTGATCTCTTTCAAAGTCATGTTTTATTTCAAATGATATTTTGCTGATTGTTCAGTATTTAAAGATATTACATTTTAAAATAAAACAAAATGAAAATAAAATTAAGGAATGTGTTTTTCTGCACATTAAATTGAAATTAAAATAGATCAGTACATTGATATAATCTCTGTATCTCCATTATCAATGTACTTGACAAGACATCCTACTCCAAAGCTTCTCTCTCTCTTTTACACACACACAATCATCGTCCATTCCTCACATTCCACAATTTCCCAGCAGCCATTTCAAACACGCCCCAACAAGCTGCATTCTTTCCCGAAGTGGCTGAGGGTGCTGCGTCCCCTCCCCTCCTCTTTCCCACCCTCCCTTCAGTCCTATAGATAAACCTGGTTAACATTTAACCTGACACATATTCTTTAACCTCTCTGTGCTACAATCCTGATCACATTAACACACCCAGAAAATGTGCTGATCTCCTAAACCACTTTTAAAGACGTTTATTCCCCCCTCACAATTTCAACAAAATTTCCTGCTTCTGAACGCTGAGCGAGAGTCAAAAGATAAGCATGAACCTGATTATTTAAATAACATTAACATCAATATTGAAAACAAGAAAATATATTAAACTGATCCATTATTCAATAGTTTTTACTGCTTATACACAATTGTAAGATTTTTTTTTTTTTTTTAGATATATAGGAAGGTTTTCATTTGACTCACAATTGTAAGAATACATCCCTGTAACTATACGATGCAAAACTCAGCTTTACTTCGAGACAATAAAATTAAACACGGGCTCAATGTGCTTTTTAGATCTTAATTTTAAGAATCTATCAACTTTTTTTAAAGATTTGTTGAAAATGTTTTTTGGGGGGAAAATGAAAAGAAGTCACACTAACTCTGCGTCCAAGTAACTTAATATGTGAGAGATCTTGTGCGAGTCAGCAGGAGTTCAAACTGAAAAAAAAAAAAAAACCCCACTGAAATCACAAATTATTGGAAAAACTTTCATTTGGATTATGACAGTTATATCATTGAGTTTTTGTGTGTGTTTTTTCTGAAAACCAGTTTCGGTTTCAAAACCTTGTTTTTCACTTCACCTCCTTCGCATTCATAGACACACACACACACACACCAAAAAAAAAGGGGGGGGAAGGATGCCAACCAAAGCTGTCTAAGAATCTGACAACATGCTGGAGAATACGGTTTCTACCAAACCACTCCATTTTTTTTTATTGATTAAAACAAACATTTACAGCACAATGCATTATTTAATAATATTTAATTTTTACACTAATAGTTTGCATGTGGTTCGAATTTTGAACCAAGAAAGCAAATTATTTTGTCCGATTTTTTACAATATTTATATATTATATTCAGATTGCAGATTCTCAGTGTTCTTAAATGTATTTTGCATGCAGGACAAAATTGACTTACAACTAACTTTTCTCCTGCAGATGATAAAATGAAAGACGTTTCTAGAATTTTTCAAAAGCGAAACTTCCTACAGTTAAGAGACGGGGCATGTAGAGACCTGGTACAGTGTTTTAGTGACAGCACCTCTAGCACTTTCTCACACACACACACACACACACTCTTCAGGGTATATAATCTGAGCAGACTGGAGCACATGGAGGCAGTCAGCGATGCAGAGAGAGGCATTTGGCAGTCCGGGGCTGGGACGCGTCCTCATCCCCTCCCCCATCGGCTCTCACAAGTGGACTTCTCTAACCGCATTCCTCTGAAAACACTCACCCCTTCCCACCACACCAACACAACATGATCTCTCTCAAACACACACACACTTCTGCTATTCTAGGGCATGACCTATAAACACCAGGTGTCAACACATAACCCATGAGATCACCATATAACCACTAGGCATCTCAAATGGTTTTTTTTTTTTTTTCACGCTTAAATAAATAAATAAAAAATTCTAAATGGTGAGCAAAATTCTAAAATTGTAAAACTCTCCCTAAACAGATTTTATTTCCAAGGTTTATACTATACAACACACCATGATTGCTCACGTTACCAGTCATCAGCACACACTCTTATCCACCCTTATGAAATAAAAAAATGTAAAATTTTTATATATTTTAAATTTAACATTTTTATTAATTCACAAAGCAAAGCATTTAATTTTATTCGCATAGCACTTTTAAACAACGGTCAATTACAGGAACTACGAGAAAGGAGACGCGGCTCTGCTTATTAAACGTCCCGAGGGTCGTCAGCTGAACGCGGCTGGAGGTTAAATGCTATGACAATACTATTGCACTGCTAGAACGGATGGTACAGTAGTGCAACATCGTCAGAGCAGCTGACCTCAGCACATCAGCACGTGCACACAGGACGACGGCCATCTTCCCCTGGCCACACTTTCCAGTTTCCTTCTGGGACTACAGGTTTTTTTTCTCCAACACACAGATACTTGATTCAGCACATAAGTATGTACACACACACAACCGCCACAAAAAAAATATTAAAACTGGAAATGCAATGTAATAAGAGTATACAGAAAAAAAAAAGTCTCAATCTTGATCCATGCTATTAATGTAGGGAAAAAAAACCAACATCATTATATGACCACAAAAAGCAGGAGATGGAACGAGTTGCTTATTCCAATGTTATTTGGTTCCTTATTATGTCTCAGTAAGTGAAATGAGAGTTTTAAAACATCTTTGACATCTTAGACAGTGCAAAGCTCTTAATTTTACAACACCAAACAAATCTAAAAGTAGACTTTAAGGAGCAGTAAATTAAATTTGTTTATTTCTTGCCAGCCAAGTAATCATGTTCAAATCACAAAATTTAAATAAAGAAAATGAATGATGGTGTAATTTGAAATTTGATAAGACGGCATTTTCTTATATACATATAAAGCACAGATAAATTAGGAAAATGTATCAAGTTTATTTATTTTTCAATAAACTCAACAGTTCCTCATTTAACTTTGTAAAAATACTCAGTGTTCAACAACAAAAAAATAAGAATGTTCACTCAAACCAAAGTTAGGCATATTCTCGCAGATTTAATGTAAATTTTCTTCTTTCTTTACAATCCAGTCCACTTTTTTGACTTGCAATAGATTATCGATTAAATGAGTTAAGATTAAACCATTTCTCCTTTTCACTTATTATGTGAACGCTGAAAAATATACAAATCGACTAATTAATTAATAAATGAAGTCTGGGTACATTGTGATCCATTCTGTCCAAGAGCTTTTGCATCGTCTATTTTACAGACAGTATATTATAAATTAAGTTAAGATTAAACTTTTTGGAATTTTGTATGCGTCACCCAAGCAAGCATTTATTATTCAGATAAACAAATAAACAATAAAACAAACAGATAAGTAAATAATTGGTTTAACCAATTTAAAAAACACTAGTACAAAGAATATTTCCTTTTCCGTCAATTTTCCTTTGTATTATAGATTACAACAGAATTAAAGTTGGGATTAAACTGCTCTAAACTTTCATCAGTGTAGAGTAAAAATGCTCTTCAGTTCGTCTCAAATCTACTTCTGAAATTCTGAAAATTAAATCTAATTTATTGTAAATTTAGTTTAAATAAAGATTAGTAGCATAACTCCAGCAAACATTCAAAAGAAGGTTTTTTTTAAAACCTAAACAGGCAGCAAACAAATTAAATGTTTAAATACACTAATTTTTAGTCATATTTCTAGACTATAACTAATTAAAAAAACCTAACATCATTATATGACCACAAAAAGCAGGAGAAGGAACGAGTCTTAAAGTTTACATTCTCACTTAATTAAGCACACAATATTCAAATCTTGATAAATTAATAGCTTTTCAATTTGGTATAAATTATTATATTGGCCCCTACCTCTTCTCCTGTGTGAACTTTATAGATTAGAAATTAAACTCAAGCAGGCTTTAAACAGTTTTGTGTTTTTCACTCAAGCATGCAATGATCAAATTCTATGAAAAAATAATATGAGAATTTACATCCAAGCTACACCAATCCATCTGGAGGAAAATGTTTTCATTCAACGTTATAGATCATAAAGTAAAAATTAACCTTAACTTTATTAAACTTAAGTTTTCACTTTTTCACCAAATCAACAACTTGATATGAAAAACTATCACCTTCGCAAAAAAATTATAAAAATAAAAAAATAAATCTAACATTTTGCTACACATTAATTATAATCCCTTTATCTTTAGTGTTCCACCTCTATATTAAAATGCCAATAAAGAAATAATGAATTCAGGTCAACTTCGATCCACTATTACGACTTCAATAATTCAAATAGTTAAAGATGGATTCAATATTCAGAAGAGATCTATTGATTTACCAAACTTCTAAAAGAAATAATCAGTCAAAGCGCACAACCACAAGACTTGAGAGTGTCAGAGCTCGTGAGCTGACAGGTGCCCCCTTCTCCTCCTCCCATATCTACCCCTCCCCCCACCTCCTAGACTTCCTCTGGTCCCGCACTGTACTTCCACGAGCGTGTCAGAACACACCAAGGTGAAAGGTCATGACAATATGGAGGATTCTGAGGTCTCTGATCTTCCAGCCAATGCCCTTTTAATATTGCACTGCTCTTCTGGACGCTCACAGTAGTACAACAGAAAAAGGGCAACGGACGAAGACTGGGCTCGTGCTTTGGGGCCCCCGCCGTTTCTCCAGCCAATCCTGTAACTCCGTGCCATCGTGAACCAATAGACTCTCAGTGGTTTACATTCCTGAGCAACTCCAAGGAGGAGGAGGAGGATGAGGAGGAGGAGTCCAGAGGCACAAACACCACAAGCGACATAAAGTTATAACATATTACAACTCAATACGTATGAAAGGCGAATAAAACTTGGCGTGCAAGCTCCTTTATAAGGAAACCATGTTCATGCAATAAACATCTACATCACTAGAAAGATGATTACAGAATTAAACCTTTAGCAAGGTTTTAAACATCCAGCATATATATTTTTGTGGTTTTGCCCTTAAAAAAAAAAATCTAGAATTACTGCCATGGGAATTTTTTTTTCCCCCCTCGACATTCTGACATGGTAAACTCTAAATGAAGATCCGTCGTCCACCACCATGAGCCTTGAAAACTCCTCACATCGTCTGGGGTTAATTTTAGAGAGTTGGTCAATACTTTCACATCCTCATTTCTCTCTCTTCAGAAACTTCAGCGACTTTAAAAACACATTTAAAGACCATAAAGTAAATATCAGTGATAAAATAAAAATGGGTTAAGTGTGTGTGTGTGTAAAACAGTGCAGAGTGTTGGAAAGGATTACATCATGGTGCATCAGCATCGAGTCTGGTGTAGAAGTTTTTTCTTCTTCTTTAATTTGTTTTGCATTTTAAAGAAGAAAAAAACTTCTCTAAATTAAAAGAACGCATGTAATTTAAATGGATCTGCAGTGGAAATGTTAAGGGTTTGTTTTAGTTTGCATGGAATAACGAACAACCTGAGGTGCTCTGTAATTAGAGCTGAAATTTGATTTTTTTTTTTTAAATCTCTTTTTAAATTAGACAAATAAAACGTGCAACTAATTTTAGCAGCTGAATCTTTAGATTTAGAAGAATTAGAAGTCCATGCACACGAGCTAATCATAGTATTATACTTTTTTTTTTTTTTTTTTTAAAGAGAAACAATTTCAGGAAGAAAAATCAGACCTTAAACATTTTTTTTTTTAGAAATAATATTGTAAATGATTGATCTTAAATCTTAAAGATAATGCCTTACCTGATCACAAATACATCTACAAACACAACCTTTTTTCTTTCCGTCCCCTCCTATAGTTAAACATGCAAAATGAAAGGATTTGCTTCAAAAGTCCGTGAGTGTGAGGCTTTTCGAGCATTTTTGATCGAGTGTTAGAAGGCATGCTCCCGCCATTCCCGCTCCAAAAACGTGTACCGTGCTCGCGCAAACAGGGCCAAGTGGATCCCTCCCTCCCTGTCATGAGGGGTAGGCTGCCTAACTAGGGAGGGATTCGTCCGAATCCGCGCACTTCCGTACTCTACCCCAACGACCCCAAAATTAAACCGTGAGCACCTTAGAACCTGACCAGATCTACACACCAGGACACCTTAAACACCCGCTCTCTAATAGAGGCGTAATTTAGGGAACAGACAGAAGCACAGATCACACAGATCCATGGATCACCCGATCAACAAGAAGAAGAAGAAGAAGAAGAAAAGTTGACCAGAAGCTGTTAACCCCCACCCCTCCCCTCCTCCCTCCCTCCCTCCCTCCCTCCAGCGTCTCTAGTCCTGTTTGTTCCTCTTTTCTCAACC
>JAOVVB010000008.1:23775695-23797074 GCA_028570985.1 Heterobranchus longifilis
GGTCTCCTCGGTCCCCAGACGTCTGTTGAGTGTTGTAAGAAGAAGGGGAGATGCCACACAGTGGTGAAAATGGCCTTCCGGTTTGTATTTCAAGGAGGATTAAATTATTGTGCCGCATCAAGCAAAAACAACAACTAAGGAGCAAATAATGTAGGGTGTTTTTTTTTTTTTTACATTAGGTGTTTCAGAAACGGCAGCTCTGTTTTTAATGACAAAAACCATAATCACATTCGAGTTTTTAAATATAACGACCGACTGCATATTCAGAAGTCACCGCTCATCCCTAATTATCTATAGATGTTTTTTTAATAGTAAAAACATCAACTCTCAAAAACAAATGATTATTTTACAACATACAAAAAAAAAAAAAAAAAAACTCGATCTAGCTGTGTTTTTGTGATCGCCGCTGCCAACAAACGGTTTCCAACTGCACTTGTGATATTTCCTCACCATCCGATACACTTAAACCTTAAAAAATATTTTTATTGACTTTGTAAAATATTTACCATAATAAGGGGACTGTGCGTGCAGCTCGGACACTTTTAAAACAGTCCTTTACTACATTTGTAGTTTGTCAACTAACTTCAACCAAAGTCAAAAAAAAAAAAAAAGCCACCATCAACCATCAGATTCGAAACTGAAGTAAATGAAACGTAGATGAGATGCTACTAAATCAGGTTCTATTGCATTGTACATCAACAGATTAATGAATAATGGCAAATGCTGCACTACCTTATAAATCAAAATTATATTGTATATAATTATGTGAAAGCCTTGCGTGAAGCTTTACAATCTACAGTAGTTCAAAGGTTAGGGGTGCACATGACGTTATGATCTTTTCACTCAATAGTCGTATATTCCAACAGGTTCCTTATTCAGGAAGTGGTGAGGGGATTTGTAACGAGCACCTCATGCTATAGATCACCAAGGCTCCTCTTTACACTCCTGCCCGCTTGGCCACCAGGGGCTCTAGATCTCTGTTCCTCGTCTCTGGAACTCTCTTCCAGTAAACCAGCTGTAATATAGACTCTCCAACCACATTCAAATCATCACTGGTTTATACGGAAGCGCACATCCCACATTATGTAAGGCTGCACTCCAATCTTTCTATGACTATCTGTTTTCGGGGATACTGCGTCAGGTCTCTCTCACGCTGCTCCAATGTTTCGGCAGATATACGCATCAACACCTCACAGTATGACCGAAAACGTGAAATGCTGTCTACTTTTACATTCGATTCCACTGCCTACCGTTAAACGATGAGTGATGCCCACAACACCAGGGTTTTAGTAGCTATGAGCTCGGCCTGACGTACCCACTTTTTCGCCGCAGATTACGCTGCCTACTGTCGTGCCAGTGACACAATCCAAACTGATAACAACGCTGCCTACTGCCTGTACAAACACCGCCCGTCCATGTATACAAACAGACTTTTGGTTATTATAGATTAGATTAGATTAGATAGGATGTGCCATTGAGGTGCATCACACCACTGTGAAGCGCATTTCATTTAAAAATTTAACCCAATTTTTTTGGATAAAACCATTAATACACTTTGACTAGCACTTTTACTGTAATAATAATAATAATAATAATAATATTAGCTTCTCCCCATTTTGATCAATTTGTCCATTTATTCATTGTACAATGTAAACACAGGCTTTTTTATTTTATTTTACAAATCTACCTTCAGATGATGTACGTGTCCAGTTTCACCACCATATTTGATTCTAAACCTGAAGTGAGAATTTTGTGTCTTCATTGCAGTCACCGTGGCTGCACATAAACGCTGAAGTAAATTATTATTAAATTAATATTAGGACAACATCAAGAACTACTGGTATAAGTTAAAGCTTCAGAGTTAAGAGTTCAGCTCATGAGTAAATGATTTGTGGCTTATTTAAATTTTTTTGTCTTTGCCAAGAAATCAAACTTAGTGTAAACGTTCCTTTTATGCAGTTAAATTGTTCTGTTGTTGTGCAATTGACCTCAAAAACAGATAAAATCTATATAAATAGTAGAGATGGGGAAAAAAAATTCACCACGCTGACTCTGAAATTGTTGTTTTTTAATTTTTTTTAAATAATTTTATGTTTGTAATAGAGATGAACCAGTCGATCGGCCAGTGAGCAGAACTGTCTGGTTTTCAGTGTGATTGGCCGTGACTGGTGATTAGCATCAGATATAAACAGATCTGTACTGAGCGCTGAAGCATTCCTGTTGTGCCACTCAAAAGCATTTTATGACGTTACATTATCAAAAAGCGCACATGTTAAAAGCCTCCGATCTGCCTTTTTTTCTAAACTCTAAGCAAATTAGTCCCAAACCCACTCATTACACCAGTCTCAGAACCAATTAGTCAAAATTCTAATTACTTGCCAAGTTTGTTTAGGAATAATAATTATAGCAGACAACATAACAGAGATATGTGATGCTTAGTAAAAATATAGTTTTTTTGTTTAAGTTAAGTTGAAGTTATTAAACTCTTTGATATTTGGTGTCATTTTGTATTGTTTAAATGCAACACGTGAGAAAGTTTTTTTTTTTTTTTAGTTTTTAAGTGAGAAAACTACATTTAATTATTCATGTACAATTCAGTTTTGAAGCTGTTAAATAAAGCTAAGGACTCAACTTATTATAATTTTTTTTTTTTAGAGCTTCAAGGTCTTAAAATTGTAAGGAAACTGGGGGAAATGTCATACTGAATCAGCTATTTCTAAAATCGTGATGGTTATAAAATTGGCGCCTGGGTGTCATATCGGCTGCTCTCTGGCGATTCCCTAATAAATAACGTGATTGGCAGCCGAGTTAAAATGACATGCAGTTATTTTTGCTGTCATATCTATACGTATATGACATATGTGCTGCTCAGTAAGAAATTTGCTTTTTTTTTTTTTTTATTCAATGTGAAATCAAAGTCTTGTATTTGAAGTTACTTTTATGGTTTAATGCTGTGCTTGGTTTTTAAGTTAGAAAACTAAGGTTATAAGGATGTTAAAAGTTTAAAATTATAAAATCTGGAGAAAATTTTATAGCGACTCAGGATATTTATAAAATCGTGCTACTTATAGAATCACAATTTTAATCGAATTAGCACAGAGGTATCAGAATAATATTGTGATTCCCATCTCCAAAAAATAGCGTAATTGAAAACTGGATTAAAATTTTTAATTTTTGCTGTGATATGCATGTATATCTATGCATAACACACACACACCTTTTTTTATAGTATTGAATTTGGATCAGTTTTTCACCCAGTGTGAACACAAGGGATGATTAAAGTGGAGCGAATCCTAACTAACAATACAAAAAGAAAAGAACGTACTGAACAGCCGACAAGGCCTCAAAATTCACTCTGTAAAGAGGTGATAAATCTGCTGTTCTTCATTTAAAAGAGAAAAGACAGCGATACGAGAAATTTATGATAAAATCCGTATTGAATGAAGTGTAGATTAGCCTGCGTTAGTGACGGTAAATCCGCAAATTACTGACTGCTAAGGGCTAATGTGTCAGGCTAAGCTAAGCGTTCATACACAAATCGTGCATTAAAACATTTACCCGGTTTATAATATAGACAGGACAGGTCGCAAGCTGTGAATACAGACAATAAGAGCTTACATAAAGAGAGGAATGGTGTAACTAGAGGAGCCGTTTTGCCGAGCTGAGCCAGGATTGCGTCGCTTTGCTGTTAGCTATTAGCTGCTAGCACGACTTAGCCATTAGCTTCTCCTTACTCTGTTCAGTGATTAAATGTTCTTGTTATAAAATACATAGTATATTAAATATGATGTCTAGGAAAAGGGGGAAATCTTAGTGTTTTATACGTATGAATGAGGCTAATGTTTGTGCTTTTCGTTTAAATAAAACCGCACAGTTGATGCTAGTTTTGCTAACCTTAACCGTAAAAATCCATTAAAATGATCAATGATTAATGACAAAATAATGCTGTTCATGATGTAAGTGAGAATAACACATCTAAAATATGTTGTTAAAAAACGGACAAAATTGTTATAACGGTGTGAACACAAAGCTAGCTAGCGAATTAGCCAACGTTTTTTTTCCTTTGTTGGTGGTTAGCACTCGGGCTAATGTTAAAGCACAGCAGCAGCGCGAGAGCCGTGTAACAGGCTTTTTCATACATCATTTTAAATACGTCTTTCATAACAATGCGATCATGATCAACATTTCATTTAGAGTAATATGTTCTTAGGTTGGCCCAGAAAGAAATATGCAATGAAAAAAGGGAAAAAAAGAAGAAAAAAAAAACATGCGCGCGCGCGCACACACACACGCGCGCATGTATGCATGCACTAAAGCTTAAACCTGAGCCCTGGTCATTGTTGGTGCATTTGGTAGAGAGAAATCATGCATTTAATGTGTCTTGGTGATTATGACAACTCTCAAGGGGGGTAGAAAGGGATAAACAGGGGCACATGTGATGACAGGTCGTGCACAAAATCAGGAATGGATAAACAGAAAAAACGCATTTAAAAAAACAAATCGTTTAGCATGGGCATTAGGGCGAATGCGCACTCACTCACTCACTCACTCACCAGGAGTAGCTCTGCTCCGCCATGTCGCCGAGGACAAACAGTCAGCAAAACGGCGAGAGCACGATGGAGACAGGAGGAAATAAAACGCGATTATTCCCTTTAGTCCAGTCTGTTCAGTGAAGCCCTTTCGGTAACAACATGGCGATCGCTTTATTTCCCCCTCCAGACTCTGGATCGCAACGACAAAAAAAACACTCAAAGCAGGATTCGATCAAAACAACAACCTCCTCCTGGTTTTTTTTTTTTTTTTTTTTAACTATCCTGATCCGGCTTATTAGACTATCTGCTGTAAATCCATTTTCCTTCCAGCGCAGTCCGAGTGCACGCAGATCCTCCAGCCAGCCCCGATGGTCGGTGTGAAAAAAAAAACCCCGAATGGAAGCGGCGCAGAGAGCTTTGTTTTGTATGGCGAGATCAACGAGAGCGCGCGCGCACAGACTCGGGGACGCGCCTTGTGCGCGAGCATTGGGAACGCGCGCGCTCTCTGTCGTTGGACAATTAACTGTTGTTTCAGAAAAGAAGCTCATACATTCATACATTCATTCATCACCTGTAATCAATTTATACTGTCGGCTGCCAATAATAACCCATTCTAATATTGCTTACACACTGTAGTTTACTTTCTTATTTCCTTAGCAAACCTGCACACAAAATTAATGAAAAACCCGAGACTCTTTATATCTGTATATCTGATAAAATGTCTGTGATTAAAATAAATCATAAATAAATGAATCAAACAAAAGCAGCATGGTGTCTTAGTGTTTAGCACTGATCGATTCCCGCCTCAGGTCTATGTGCATGTTTTCCTTGTGCTTGGTGGGTTTCTTACGGGTACTCTGGTTTGTGTGTGTGTGAGTGTGTGAGTGTGTGCCCTGCAGTGTATTGGCACGAGTGTCCAGGGTGTACCCCGCCTCATGTCCAAGGTCTCCTTGCATAGGCTTCAAGCCCCCAGCGACCCTGTATACAGGATAAAGCAGTATAAAGGATGAGTGAGTAAGTGAGTGACTCGAACAATTTGTAAAATATAATACATTTATTAAGAGGCTGGGAAGATGAGGGAGAATGAGACCCACGGTTGGCGGTAATGTAACTAACCTACTGGATTCCAATTGCCGTTAAACAACAATGAAGAAGAAGAAAATTACTGTACTACTATAATACTACTACTATTACTACAGTGCCTCCTCATCCTTTGCCTATTATTGCTGTTACTAATTATACAACTCTTCCTCCACCTGCTACTTCAACCTCCATTACTTCCATCACTACAACTGTTAGTACTTATAATACTGCTCCTCCTTCTTTTACTACATCTTTACTCACTACACTATTGCTATGACTAATAATACTTCTTATACTACTGCTTCTGCTCCTACTATAACGTGGTATCAAAAAGTCACAGGGAGCCCGACCTTCATAAGTCAGTGTGCCAAAAGACATCGCCCCCGTGTACATCGGGAGCTGTTCACCTGGTGTTATTCTGGCCAGGTGTGTTACCACGTCTGCAATTTCATCATGGACAGCAAGTTAGAACAAAGGGTGAGTGTGAAAATCTGTGTGAAACTGGGCAAATCTGCCTCAGAGACGTTTGACACGATTCGGTAGGATGATGCAATGAGATGTTTTGAGTGGCATCCACGCTTCAATAGTGGAAAAACATCACTGGAAGATGATCACTGGAACATCGCTGGCAAGAGATCAGGAAGACCTTCAACAAGCTGAACCCCTGAAAACATCGAAACCATTCGGCTAAGTGTGCATGATGATCGTCGCTACTGGCTGGATAATAATAATATGGTATTAATAAGTCATGTAATAAGTAGTACTGTAAAGTTCTTTCTTGTAAACAGAGCTAATCTCTAAACTTTTTGATACCACCTCGCATTACTACTGTGCCTTCTCATCCTTTGCCTATTATTGCTGTTACTAATTATGCAACTCCTTCTTTTTTTACTACAACCTCTATCGCCCCTTACTGCCACTACTCCTATTGTTACTACTGATACTACTGCTCCTCCTTCTTCAACTACATCTACCATTATTACCACCACTGCACTTCTCCTTCTACTATTACTTCTGCTTACACCACTATTTTTGCTATTGCTATTTCTACTACTTTTATATATACCCCCCTGTCCTATACTACGCCCCTTTCCTAATAATACTGTTTCTAGAGTTATGCTACTCCTACTACTGCCACCATTACTGCCACCACTACCACTGCTCCTATATCTATTACTATTACTATTACTGTAAATAATACAATAAAACAGCACTACTGTTACTCTTACTCCTGCTGTTACTACACATATAATTGCCCCTCATCCTCCTACTACTAATATTACTACCACTCCTACTATTATTACTGCTACCACCATTGTTACTACTACAATACTGCCACTGCTACTTCTCCTAACTAATTAAGCTATTAATAATACCACTGATGCTAATACTATTATACCACTACTATTATGGTATACTATTTCTATTAGAGTACCACTGCTTCTACTAACCTTTCTGTAGCTATTCACAATTATTTTTTTCACCCTCATCCATCATCAGTGGAAATTGACCAACATTTGTCCACCCCTGACTGTTTTTGTTGTTGTTGTTGTTGTTGCTTAGTGCACTATTTTCAACAAAGCTCATTATCGATTAGTCTGGCATTCCAACTGATTACAGATTATATGGGTAAAGGCTCTGAGCCAAAGTACTCTGGTCAAACAACTATATGCAACCAAAGCCTTCGTCTTTCAGACATATGTACACTTTATTTAATCATGCCTGCACAATTAAGAATGCATAATTCAACCAGTAAACAGATTATTCGGGCATTTTGTACAGGTGTTTACATGAATTTCAGAAAGCTGACAGGCTCATTCTCTGAGTACAGAAAGGAAGGCTGCCAAAATCACAGATTTTTGCCCTGTGACTTTAATTAGCATGATATAGGGAGCAAATGTGTGCACGCAAGCAGATTACAAATCATGGCAGGTCTACTTTATTGTCATTCATTTGGACAAAAGGTGGAGTGTGGTCAATAAATAATACACAACTCTATTATACATATAACAATAAAAGATATGCTCAGTACAAAAGAAATGCACAGTTTTGTTCGAATAAGAACAGCATAAGGATAAATTAATGCAGCACTTAATAGGAAAAACATAATCACGAGATGATAAGGAGCTCCACATGAGGACATGTTCAGCATGAAGACAATTAATTAATGTCCTGATAAATTCAAAAAGGTATTAGTTTCCTGAACAGAAAAACATTGCTTTTGCAGCCATGCTATGATACTATGATATACTGAAAATGAAAATGATGACTAATATCATGCTATGCGTGTGAGCTATTGTTCAAGCTCTAGTGTAAATTAAGACTATGGAGGAAGGAAATACATATACAATATCTAGCACACAAACACGAATCTACAGCTGCAAGCAGCAATCAGACGGCCCAAGCACCAAGGGTGCAGCCGTGTCTGTTTCATCAGCCCATACTGGCATATGGATATTATTATACCCATACGTGGTATAATAATAATAATTTTACTCTACTACATTCTGTAGTAAATATCTGTACTTTCTACAACACTATATTTGTGTGTAA
This sequence comes from Heterobranchus longifilis, assembly GCA_028570985.1. NCBI lineage: Eukaryota > Metazoa > Chordata > Actinopteri > Siluriformes > Clariidae > Heterobranchus > Heterobranchus longifilis. Next base: position 23,783,864 of record JAOVVB010000008.1, read on the forward strand.
TATTTAAAGCAGTAATATTGCCACCTGCTATTTATTACATGTATTTGTGTCATTTGCCTTCCCTTAATCATGTAGTAGGTGTTTGAAATCAGACACAGAGACGGTGTCAGATAGTGACGAAAGCAGCACGTTCACACCCTTTTTACTGCCCCTAAGGATAATGTAACTTTTTATTAATAACATACTTTTAATAGTTATTATTATTATTTTATTATTAATATTATTTCATTATTTTAATATGAAAAACTATATATCATATAAATATATATATATATATATACTATATATTTAAATTTGGATTAACAAAAAAAATACTATTACTCATAAGTAACATGGGTTTTGCATAATTGTTTTTAAGAAATCACAAAATACAATATGCTGCCTCAAAAGTATTTAACCATTTTATTTTTGTGTTTTATAATAATAATAATAATACAGAAATAACAATCACATATTTCAATATTATAAAGCATTATCTAGCAACGTAACATTGCTTAAGTTAAGTTAAACTACAGCTACCACAGCTATCACTTGCTCACATTTTAATTTAGCTGCGCTTTTAATCCCTATGTAACAAAGTAAAATTTTCATGCAATTTCTGCTAACGTTATGGAAACTGTGCCGCCACATATTATATCACAGTGTAACGTCAAATCATCAAGACATTAAACAATTAGCTAACCCTGTAAATCCTGATCGCATCCCTAAGCAGATTGAACTGTAACGGTAAGGTGTTATATTTATCCTTAAGATTAAGGTTAAGGTTCAATTTTGGGATGTTGAAGTGTCTAAAATTGCCTATGCATCATACATATTAACAGATATCTGCATTTTTATAAATTGTCACCAATCATAATTTTTATTATGCACCACAGGAAATATCAATCAAATTAGTGTGGACTTGTTTTGATTATCTAAAAAAAAGAGCTCATCTGATTTAGGATTCAGAATGTGGCATGTAAAAAGAATTATACACAGCAGTCAATTTCCTTTTTTTTTTTAATAACAGCATTTATCTGTTTTTGCAAATGAACTGTTCATGCATACCTTGATATTGTGTTGACCAAATGTGATTTAAATCTCAAGAAGCACATGTAGATGCTCCAAGGGAGCGCTCACAAACCCCTGTGCCACATCCAGGCCCGCATCCAGTACCGTTCACACAATCAGTGCTTGGGCCCTAAGAAAGTGGGACACCCTGACCCAAGCCTGGATGAAAGCAGCATACCCATTTGTGTGTTCTGTTTTTGGACATTACAATCCTGTTTACCATTCATTTAAAATTCACTTCAGTTCTTGGAAAAATTCTATGACCTAGAAAAGGGCAGACGAGTCATATCGACCCCGCGTCTTCGGGAAAAACACACAGTTAGAGGTTTGCCTGCTGTGAAAAGGAAATGAAGCGTGATTTACTGTACTGTTGGACATTACCTGTAGAAAATGGATCTGTGTAATTCACCAGCCTACAAAGGCTTATGTACAGTCACTAAAATGAACAGTGCCCTTGACTTCCACACGAGATACGTTAGTGTGCTCCATTGTATTGTGGTGTTATAGCCCTCATTTGGTGTCATTATTTAGATTTATGCAAACGTTTTACATTCCTCTTGTTCAGTTATACAGTATATTCAGCATGGACAATCTCCAATGGCCAATGTAGCCAAAGGTTGTCTCCTGTTGGTGTTGCATTTCATGTAATCTACATCTGATGCGTGCCTGTGTAACACACTCTTCTCTTGTAAAAGCGGCAGTGTTCAGTAACTTATAGTACATGTTCAGTGTGTGCTCAATACTTCATTATACAATACTCCATCGTCTAATAGTTCAATAGACCATTATCCTTATAATTAAATCAACACCAAAAAAAAAACTCTAGGATATCTTTGGAAGAAATAATATCTCACCTTTTAAGTCTGGAAATGTCTAAGCTGATTTGGATAAAAGGAGAACATCTTCTACTGGCTAGTTTTGATAATCCGTGCCCACTGTGGCCTCAGATTCTTGTTTTTGGCTGACAGGACCAGAACCTTCTGCTGTTTTCTTACATCCTTTCCAAGGTTTGTTCTTCCTGAGATACCTTTCTGCTCAGTATGATTGTAAAAAGAAGTTATTTGAGTAACCAGTGCTTTCCTGTCAGCTCAAACTGTTATGGCGATTTTTCCTCTAAACTCAAAAATAAAGTGTCTGCTTTGGAAGACTAATGTTCACCATTCTGTGTGAAAAGCCCCAAAATCAACAGTTTCTGAAACACTCAAACCAGTCCATCTGGTACCTACAACCATGCCACGGATTGAGGCACAGGGAATACAATTTTCTTTATGCCGATATTTGATGTGAACACTAACTAAAGCTTATGACCTGTTTCTACGTGGTTTATGCATTGCACTGCTGTAGATAATGGCATAAATAACACCGTGTACAGGTGTTCCTGATTAAGCAACAAATCTGTGTTCCCAGTTTTAAAGCACATACTGGAATAATCTCATGCTATGTTCATATGAGCTCATGTGAATCTGAGTTCTTATTTGGAGGACGTTCTAATTCGAGGAATCTCTTTTTGTTTTTCATAGTCAGGAATTAGAAAGTGACAATCTTCAGTCAAACTCAGCCTCATTTTTAAAAATGTACAGAAGTTGAGCGGCTTTTGGCAGCACGGCAGTGTAGTAATTAGCACCTCCTGGGTTGAGGGTTGTAGGAGTCCCTCCTTCTGCTCTATGTGCGTGGAGTTTGCTTGTTCTCATCCTGCTTGGTGGGCTTCCTCCTGGTGCTCTGGTTTCCTTCCACAGTTCAAAGACTACGCTAATTGGTGTTTCCAAATTGCCCAAGGTGTGTGTGGGTGTGTAAGTGCGTGTGTCCACAGTGATGGATTGGCATCTTGTCCAGGGTGTACCCTGCCTCGTGACCAAAGTCTCCTGGGCTTCCCGCAACTCTATACAGGATAAGCGGTATAAAATAAAAAATGTAATTATTTTTTCCAACCACCCAAGTGTGTGATTGGGCCCTATGATAGACTGGCATCCCATCTAGGGTATATCCCGACGGGTACACCACATCATGGATAAATGGCATAGACAATGAATGAGTGGGGGGCTTAGTGCCAGTAGGGGGTGGAGCTTATTTCCAATGTGGAAAAAATAGAAACCAGTACAAGGTAAAAAAATTAAATCCAGGTCACTGGTTTTCCGAACTAAGCACGTAGCAGCTCTCAGTGGCCAACGATAGACCTCCAACCGTCCTGGGTAACAGACTTTTTATCACCAAGGAACCAAAATTCTAAACAATAAAAACATTAAACAGATGTCTTACTCATACTGTTGTTGTTTTTTTGTTTTTTTTGTAAGTGGCTAAAATCCATTCTCTAATCAGAGAACTCTGTAAAGGGTCACGAAATCCCCTTTAGCTTGGGATTACAGAAATCCACAGCACCTGCTGCTTCTGGAGATTAGCACCAATCTGTCTAGTTTTTTACCAGCTGCACGTTCTCAGGAAACCGCAACCTCATCACACTTGTTTAGCTGAGACGAGTGAATATATTTAACCCCTTCCACACACGGATTAAAACGTTTAGATTAAAACTGCATGGCAATGTAGACCTGAAGGGATGTTCTCCCATTAATGACTTTTTTAAAACCAGTTATTAGGTTGTCCCTAATTCGTTTATAGTGTGTGAATCCTAATTGATTTAATATGTTTTTTTCTTCTTCAGAACATGCGTCATGGTGTCTGTTACGACACATTATAAACCAAAGGGGAACTACATTTTGCAAGATGAAGTGTGCTGGCAAACATTCCGCGTAGAAAAAATATATTAGCGATGTGAAAAGTGTAAAAGCTAAGGAAGTATTAGATTTTGCGGTAGACTCGAAACACATCACTTCTTCATTGTGAAGCTTTTCTTTTAATTTGGAAAGCTTTTATTTTTTTATTACAACATTTAATATTATAAGTATGTTTCTCTCAAGTCCCAGATGACTTAGAGTTTACACACACACACACACACACACACACACAGCTAGGCTAAAGACATTCAAACCCACCCTTTCACACACACACACACACACACACAATTAATTTACTAAACATTTCATGTGACAAGTCAATTCAGTTATATTTCCTGTACTTATATTCTGTGTATTTCCCCAATGAGATAAGTTTATTATAAGAGGTGAAGCAGGTTTATTTCAGCTTTTGGCTAATATGTTTACACGGCACTTGTGTTAGCGTGGGCGAGCCCTCCACTAGCTTCTCAACACACTTTGCTGATCCTGACAGATCTGATGCATCCCATGCTTCTTGTATGCTTCTTCTTGACTCAGAGACACTTTTTCAGTTCAGACCACACCTTTTCTGAGGGATTCAGGTCAGAGCATTGTCATGTCCACGCCAATACTTTCACTCCATTGTCTTTATGCCAGTTTGTTACAACTTTTTTAGGTATAATCAGGATCGTTTGCCCGACTGGAAGAAATTTGAACTAATGTCTTGGAACGGCGGTGTAGTGGTTAGCACTGTGGCCTCACACCTCCGGAGTCAAGGGTTCACTTCCTTCTCAGGTCTGTTAGCATGTTCTGCTTGTGCTTGTTGGGTTTCTCAGGGTTTTCTCCCACACTCAAAAGATATGCAAAGTAGGCTGACTGGCATTGTGTGAGTGTGTAGTTCTGATCATTCAATCTTTTGTTTCATCTAACCAGAAAACATGCAAACTCCAAGAGGATAAACTGCAAGCAAAATGCTTTTTAATGCTGATCTTGGAGTCACAGCTTCTTTCTTGCACAACAGCTTTTTTTTACACCATGGTGATGAATTACTCAATCTCTTAATATTGTACAGTACTGGTTAAAGGTCTTGGTGCATATTTCTTCATATTTTGCTTGCAAAGAGCCAGAGATTTTCGTATTTTAATGTAGTCTTGAGGAATATTTCTCTTGGCTTCCCAAAGGACTTCTTGCTTCTCATTTTCAGTCCAGTCCCAGTACCTGATCAGTTTTAGATTTTGAACCGTTTTAGTGTGTTGAGCCACACAGTGACATCTAACCTGACCCAGTGAGAAAGTTTTTTTTAAATAGTATCATTAGGCATTTGTTCCCGTTTCTTTAAATTAATCTGATGTTGTAATGTGCTTTGTAATGTTTAATGATGCTTCCTCTGTGCGCTCCTTAGATTTCTATATTTGCATACTTTTTTTTGTACAGATGCTTATGGTAGCTTCAGTCGTTGAGGAAAAACTAGACTTGTTTATTAGTCCATAATTTTCTCATGCTTGTCACGTAGAGTAAAGTCACTGCATATCAAGGCATGCTTTTTTACAGTAGCAGGTGGACTCCCAGTTAACACCTAATGACGACAACTGGCCAATCAGAACCGTATAAATGTCATTTCATCCATTTCTGGAATTTTCCAGGCTGTTTAAAGAGAATAATTTATTTTTAATAAATTTTTTTTGCCGCATTACAATTCTGAGATGGTGGTTTATATCTCAAATAAATCATCATTCAATCTCTGTCTTAGTGTGGTATAAATTGTATTTTTGGATAATAATCTAAGATTGAAAATATATAAGTATGCAAAATATCGACAAAATATCTTAACAAATGAATTATCCTGAATAAAGGCTTATTTATCTTATAATTTGTCATTGTGGGATCACAGTTAAGCAAATAATTGATTATTAGATCTACTTATAGACCTTTACACAAGCCCAAATTTCAAGCTTGAAATTTGCAGTCTTTTTACTTTAATGTTAAGGGAAAAGCAAAATCATCCGCAAATATTTCATATAAAAGATTTGTTAATGTCTTTTTTTAATCATATTGCCCTTATGATAGTATTAAATATTCTATTCTATTCTATATTATTATTATTATTATTATTATTATTATTATATTAAACAAAAAAGTGTAATAATTGTTATTATTATTATTATTATTTTTATGTTCAAGTAGTATTATAACTTTTTACTATAACTTAATTATTAATTCATTATTAATAAATCAGCACAACAAAGATTACACGGACATCTAAAACATTTTAAAAATCCAATTTTACTTACATGTGCATGTGAAGTCTAGCTGTGTTACCACCATTAGCCACACGGTGTCAGTGTTGTAACGGAGAAGAATTAGAACAAGGCTTATTATCTCATTTGGATTCTGTTTAAACAAGAAGTCCTGTGTTATAAATATATAGACCTGGTTTATTTTATGTTTATGTTATTATGATTATGTTTGACCGTAGTTGTTTGGAAAAGTCAGTGTTTGCGCACATCTATTATTGTGGAGGTTGAGCATGTCATCGCGTGCTCCCTTGACATTTAGACGCTGAACATGATCATGCATTCTGTGTATGGGTTCAATAAGAGGAAAAGAATGAATTGTGACTGAGGGAGTGGGAGGAAAAGAGGGAGGGATGGAAAGAGGAAAGCTCATTCACTGCTGAATGCTATCTAGGTCAAAAACAGGAGGAGTGCTCAGTGTCTTTACCCTGATTCATTCCAATGCAGGGATGAGGATGATCGCTAAAACATACACTCTGAGTCACTGCGATGCTCAGTCTAGACACCCTTCCATTCCTACTACCTTTAGCCATTATGCTAATGTCTTCCATCATGGCCTAATTTGATATTTAGGAATGAATCAAGCCAGTTAAAAGCATATTCTGATATGTAACAACAGTATCATCATTCCGCCCATCCTAATGTACATTGATGGAACATGGTAGCATAATTCATTTGATTCATTTGAACAAAAATCTTGCTGCTAGCTGTTGAATTATGAGGCTCAGGTAAGAGCGCTGCAAGTGACCGCTGTGACTGCTAACTAGCTAAACAAGCTAATGTGATTTGGTAAGTTTGCAACGTTTTAACTAGGTAAATAACTTGTTAGCAGTCAAACTTTTCATCATTCATTTCCACTTAAGTATTTGGCGGATGCCCTCCGCAACTTACATATTTATCTCATTATACATATGAGCTGTTGAGGGTTACGGACCTTGCTCAAGTGGCAACTTGGCGGTGCTGGGGTTTGAACCTGGACCTTCAGATCAGTAGTTCAATGCCTCAATCACTGAGCTACCATTACCCATGTTCATGTTCAGTAACCGCTTTATCCAGGTCAGGATTGTGGTGGCTCCAGAGTCTTTCATAAAAACAGTCTTTCTGGGAAAACACACATACTGTATCTTAAGCTGAACCAAGAATGCCAGAGCTGTGCAGAGGTAATGCACCTCCACACACCACATTTTGTTTAGATTGCCACTTTAAAGTTATCTGCTACTGTGACTGAGTAGAGACTGAACGTTGTAATTCCTGACCTTTGACCAAGAAAAAAACAAACCAAACACACCCTTAATTCCTATTTGAAAACTCGACCTTGATTCCCTCTTAGTTTAACAGCATACCCCACTATATTCCACCTCTTTGTAGCTTGAATGCACAGAGGATAAAAAAAATGACATAATTCTAAAGTCCCACTTCTGGAATTGAATGCAGCGTTAATTCCACAACCTTCTGAGCTAAGGTGTTGGGGTAGAAGTTAGCTATGATGAGTCCCAAGAGGTTCAGAAGGTTCATTCCCCTGGTGTATTTTATTAATAATTTAGTGACATTTCCACCAAAGAGCCTGGGGGTTTCTAACAGAACCCTGAAATAAGAGAAAAATAGATTTCTATTTGTGCCCTTGGCAGTCACTTTTATCCAACAGAGATAGTTTGAATTAAACATCCACCAATCAGCACTCCAAAGCATTAACCACTGAACTATCACTGCACCGCTGTTACCCACTATAAGGCACGCCTGGAGCATTTTACAGATCCAATTTGCTTTAGGGCCGATGTCCACGGCAGTCATGGCTTCCGATCCATGAACTTACTAATTTCCAATGAAAGAACTAGTGACACCATTAGGTCAGAGCACTAATATTAAATATCAATCAAACAGCTCAAGAAAAAAACCTTTTAGCGTTAATTTACAGTGTACATCACAACGTAAGGTTTCATCGATAGCATGATAACAATCATGTGGTGTAAACAATTAGACACACGCTTAAAGGCAATTAGGCAGCTGCAGACACAATTTCAACTTTTTAAGTGTTTCAGGTCCATACCGCTCTGTGAGCATCATGTTGTGTTTCCACAAAAAATGAATAGAAGTCATAACCCTACCATTCAGACCACAAAACACATCCCATTAAAATTTCCATTTGATTCTGTAATTTTGTTTAATTTGTACATTTATTGGATAATCTATTTTAAATTGGGGGAAAAGAATGGTTAAGCAAACAATCCACCTACAATTGTAATTCACATGATGTGTTCAGGATGGAGATCAAATCTATGTTATGGTTTATTCTTGTAAATGGCTCCAAAGGTGAGTCAATCTCTGTAGGCCCCCATGTTAAAATAGTCAACCTTACTAGAAATAAACTTTTGCAGATTGATACACAAAATAGTTTTGGTCTCCATAACTGGATTTCCCATTCATGACAACTGTACGGGGTGATTTTTTTAATTTATGAAACACATAATTTCAAATTACATTACAACGATGTGGCCAATTTCAGTGACAGCAACAGTACATGGGTATGGATGATGGCGTTCGATCTCACTTTAGTTGTCGCAGTGCTGTAGAAAATCATGCGTGTCTGCACTTAATTTCTGCGTGCAGCAGTTCATAATACTTGTGTCTGAGATGAAGCATGTAATAGACTTTTGCCTCCCTGTTGTTTTTTTTTGTTAGCAATTAGATTTTTTTTTTATTTATTTATTTATTTGGGGGGGGGGGGTGATGTGAAAATGTAAAAGATATAATAAAACCTTAAACTGATGCCCTTTTATCTGTGAAAGATTGTATTCCTGCCAACTGGTCTATGTACTAACTCATAGCCTAAAAATCTCAGAGCAGGGGACTACATGTATGCTGTTTCTGAAAGGTTTTATTAATAGATAAGTGCAACTTAGACTTAGGCTCCTTCACTGCCACTTATTAAAGAAAGACGGATAGAAGAAGGAATGGATGGACATCCTAAACGCTGCTTTAAGCCTTATTAGAGCATTAAGAGTGGCTTTAGAGCACTGAAGGCCCACAATTCTGGAACAGGATAAGAGAAGGAAAAGAGATAAAACACAGACCATGAGAAAGATGTCAAGATCTGGATCCATTAATCGGATGTTCAGCCCCAGGGAGCTGATTAACACCCTTGATAAACACCATGGCTTTGCTGGAACAGATGATGGCTGAGACGGTCATGCAAAAGAAGTGGAAGAAAATTCCAGTTTTGCCTGGCAGCACCTGGATTTGCGTCATCAGTGAACATGTGTAGATCATGACAGGTTTTTTTGAAGATCACTCAAGTAGACGTAGAGTGGAGATTTGATCTGTCCCCACTTCCTCCTCGTGCTTCCATTTGGAGCTCATATAAGAAAATACTATGGTTTTTTACTAGTTTTTAAATTTGTGTTTCTTGTAATAAAAGTCGACCCACAAGGCACAGAGCTGTTAAAGGCGCTTACACAGACAACTTACAGTGGTTAAGATAGATTTCTAGTGCCTGATAATCAGAGTTAGAACAGAAAGTGGATTGCTGAGATAAGAAATGCTAGGGCCTGTATCAAACCGCTTGCAGCTGAAGAATCACAAGCGCTGTTTCCATCCAGACCCTGTTTTTCCAAGGATCCAAAGAAAACAATAGTATAGCTTCAGGGGACTGAACAGGTGAACGTCCGATATAACGCTGAATGCTGCTCTTCTTTTGTGCAAAACACAAGTGGGGTCTTTTCCTTTCCTGTCGGAGGAAACCGGAGTATCCAGAGGAAACCCAAACTCCAATGCAAACTCCATGCACACAAACCTTCGACCCCGAAGTTGAGAGGTGCTAGTGCTAAACACTACACCACCATACTGCAAGATCAGTTCAAATGTTTCTAAAAACAAATGCTTAAAATGTGAGCTAATAGAACAAGAAGCTACTATGTAAACGTCTAGAAATGGATGCGATGATTGGTCATAATCATTGGTCGTGACCAATCATTTAAGATGGTCATAAATTTGACTATATTCCAAATTTTTCTGTCACTTCTTAGATTGCACTGATGTCCAGTCATGGTAGGTGATCTCCAATGGAATGTTTTATCTTCACATCTAGTATTATTTTGGAGAAATCGAGCATCTAACTGGATCCAGAGACTTTATTCTTTATGTAACAAAAAGCTAGGCAAAACAATCCATGATCGATACGTTGCTATTTTCCAAAAATTCTATTGATTGGATGTATTCAGATAAATGGTGCACACAGTTAGTGGGCACCGTCACAAATTAAGGAGTCGAGGCAGGATGCAAGTGCAGATGAAGCTTTATTAAAGTAGAGGTTTGAAATTCTCAAATACAAACATGAAATCTGAACAGCAACATGAAAGCTGTGCATACTATAGATTATGGATAAACTATGACTGCAAACTAAGGCTAATGCTAAACATCCAGCTAATGCTAACAACAACAAGAGAGCATAGACAACAGTGAACATGACACTGATGACAGACTGAAACGAAACACAGACTTTAAATAGATGAATTAATGAAGCAGAACAAAGTGCAGGTGAATACAATGTGACTGGTTATTTGCATGTCAGCAACATAAAAGACTTACAGAGCAGAAGAGTCAAAACACACGCACACACACACACAAAACAGGCACTTTCCAAAAGACTTTATTTCTCACCGATGATAGATTTTTTGGTATATCACAATATATATGTGATGGTATATCCTACAATGTGATTTCCTGGATTTTTTTTTCTTCTTATTTTGTCTCTTATAGTTGAGGTATACCTACGATGAAAATGACAGGCCTCTCTCATCTTTTTAAGTGGGAGAACTTTCAGAATTGGTGGCTGACTGAATACTTTTTTGCCCCACTGTATGTGCTGTGGCCCTATCATGTTGGAATAGAAAAGGGTCTTCCCCAAACTGTTGCCACAAAGTTGGAAGCACAGCGTTGTCCAAGACGTCTTGGTATACTGAAGCATTAAGATTGCCCTTCACTGGGGATAAGGGGCCTGATTGAAACACCTGAAATCAATATTGGCAGGTTTGGCCAAATACCTTTCTCCATATAGTGTATGTTCTGTAAACGCAGTGTCACCTACATATCCGACTCAGTGGGTCGGTGCACTCCCAGAAAGTAGTTCAGTGCTGTTTTATCCACTGTGTGGATTAGCCAGAGGCGACACTGGGGATCCCGTGGTCGGGCCATATTTCTGCCAGTAGAAGTCACCTCTGTAAGTGAAGTAGCTGGTGTTGAGAAATAGGTCCAGGAGAGAAGAGACCAGGAGAGGGTGCTGTCCTCTTCCAACCTTCTCCTAACAGCTGTTACACCATGAGTGGCGGTGATGCTGGTGAAGAGTGGAAAACGCCATATACCAGTTCACTTCAAACCCACCAAGACACTAACACAGAAACTTGGACACCCCAAAGAGTGACAGCAAAACGTAAGAAGAGAAATATAATCTACACAGTGCAGTGCAGTGAAGGAGACTAAACAGCCCCTACATACTGTAGGAGGATGTAGCAGATCAGAAGGAGTGACATCTCAGGAGCAGAACCAGCAAATCACCCTGATCTGAAGGACTAAGGACACACATTTGAGGATGATAATGTACAAAACTTGTACAAAGAGAATAGATTGTTTGAGAGAGGGGTTAAAGACGCAATTCATGTTCAAGTTAAACATCCTTTTTTTTTAACAGAGGTAAAGGTCTTAGACACAACCGGCCTCTTCACAGGTCCACCAGGAAAGCCACTCTGATCGTTACACCTTAACAACTCTCTCTGATCTCTCTTTATTATTGGTTCTTCTTAACAACTCGCTCCCTCCCCTACTCTCTAACGACTCTCCCTCCTACTCTCACCTTCTCCATTGTTCACCTAACAAGCCGGGATCCTTAACCCTGGAGGATACAAATAGGTGGCACTTACCAACTTCCCTCAGACTGAAGAATTGATGAGTAGTGAGCCATTTCTGCCTAGCAAGAAAGAAGTCCAGTTGACATGGCTTCCAGATAATCTTTCCTGGATGACTGAGAATCTTCACGACGCTCCTTCAATTATACATTCTGCTTTGTGCAATAACAAAATCATGCATTATTATGCATAGGTTATCTATAGCATCCACTATGTAAGTGAATGAGTTGTTACTACAGAAATGATAAATGAATGTTTTTCGAAGGATGTAACCCACCGTAAAACCTGTCAGTATCTATGTTTATGTTTTGTACATTATTAAATGTGGTGTGTGTTATAAAAGCAGCAGCAGTTGAACCAGTTGAATGAGTTGGAGAGAGGCGTGCCATGCGTAGCTGACTCGTTATGGACCGCACATACCAGCATTCAGAGGATCTCCTGCACTGTAAAATTGCATGTTAAAGTGTTTAGGATGAAAAACAAATGGGCGGAGTCCAGGGGGACCTCAGTCTGCTAGTGAAGACACGGAGCAGACACATTCTGGACTCAGAACAAGCCCTAACATGGTGCCTGTCTAGCATGGACACGCTTAATCTCTTTTGGGCATTGTGTAGAATGAAGGTTGCCAGCAGAGGCACAGGGACAGTCATGTGTAAAGTCAACTACAAAACAACACACACTCAGAGTATAATGTGTCCACACACACACACACACACACACACACACACACACACACACACACAGAATGAATGGTCGCATTAAACATGGACTGATGAACAATGCCTTCAAGCTAAACTCAGGAACAAGCCTCACTGTTGTGTAGCACTGTACACAATATTAAAATGACTTTATAATGTACAATATGCCAAAGGACACGTGATCAGTTTAACAAGAACAGCAGGCAGATCCACAACATGCGATGACAACATCATGATCATGATCACTGCTGCTAATACTTTTATTAATCTAAGCAGCAACAGACTGTTACTAAAAAGTTATACATAAAAATGTTTCTGCAAAGAAAATTTTCCCAAAATTTCTTTGTTTTTAAAAATTCTAACATAAAAAATGCACATATTTTACGCTTACTGTAACACATTTTTTATTATGTTTTGCATGTGTTCTTATTTTCATCATTTTTTAAAAACTTTTATTTATTTTAATGTTATGTTTTTGCTTCCATACATGTTTTCTTACAACATTTTCCTTACAACACTCAATTAAAATCAATTTATCTTTATTTGTTCCCATTTTGCTTCATT
>JAOVVB010000008.1:23805643-23816701 GCA_028570985.1 Heterobranchus longifilis
CTCCCACCCTCCCTCTCCCTCTCTCTCTTTCGCTCTCTCTTTATTTCTATGACATGCTCGTTCAGCCATCAATGAAATCACAACCGAGGAGCAGCAGGACTGTAGTACATCTATAAACACTGCCATCTAGCTCTCTCTCTTTCTCCCTCTCTCACTCTCTTTTACGCAAACATACACCCTTCTATCTTCCCTCCCCTCTGATTTCATTCCATTTGCATTCTCTTCTCTCTTTCCATCAAATCTTCTCCTTTTTCTGTTTTTTTTTCTCTCTCATTATTTAATTCTGTACATTCTCCCTTCCTCTCCTTCCTATCCTTGCCTGACTCCTCCCTCAGCTTGCACGCCCTTTCTCAAACACACACACACACACACACACACACACACAGAGCACAGTTCATGCGTGCGCACACACGCGCCCTCCTCCCCCCATCGCTGCAGTGTCTCTGAACTGCCTCGGAGCTAACAAGAGAGGAAACGACACACCGACTGTAACAAGAAGGGGGACGGAAAAAGACGAACGCTTCATCAAGGCGTGTGTGTGTGTGTGTGTGTGTGTGAGTGCCAGGGGGAGCGAGAGGGACTGTGAGATACCCACAGATGTGAGGATGTTTGAGATTCGCAGGAAGGCTCGTGCACTCCCTGTCTATCTCTGAAGGATCATCTGCGGTGGTACCGAATGGACAAATGGTGAGACAGCTCTTATTCTTTTCTCACACACGCACACACACACACACGTCTTATCACCTCTGCAGGCTTCAGTCGCTTTTTGCATTTGGATTGATGGAGCTCGGCGCAGCATCTATGGAAGAAGGATGCTGTTTTTCCTCCATGGCGAAGGAGGTGATGTAGAGCGATGGTTGTTGGAGGAGTCTTTCATCCCTCCCTCTCTCTCTCCCTCTCTCTCTCTCTATCCCTCGCTTTCGTCCTCCCGGGCCTGGATTAGACACTGAGCAAAGATCAAAGCTTTTTGTATGGCATATGTCTATCCAATCCTATCATAGAGAGAGAGAGAGAGAGAGAGAGAGAGAGAGAGATTCATGCACTTCCATCAGCACACCTTTTTGATTCTCTCTCTCTCTCTTTCTCTCTCTCTCTCTCTCTCTCTCTCTCTCCCTCTCTTTCTGTGCTTAAACAGCACATCCCATCAATAACATTTCTCCATAACTAAAATGAACTAGAATTGTTTAACTAGCCAGTGTGTGGGTGGAGGACTAGTCATCTGCCAAGCCAAACCAACCTCTCTCTCTCTCTCTCTCTCTCTCTCTCTCTCTCTCTCCATCTATCTTTGTATGAGTGTGTGCCTGCGCGCACCTGCATGAGGACGCGTTAGGGAAATAGAGACACCAGAGGGGCGGAGGTCTGTGCATTAGTAAGAGAGAGAGAGAGACAGAGAGACAGAGACAGAGAGAGTGAAAGAAGACACAGAAGTACTATTGGAGCAGAACTCTGGCACTGCAGTGAAAAATAAGTAAACGAAGAAACTGAAATGTCTTGTTCAGTCTGAAGGATCCTGAAATGTCTTTAATAATTTATAATCAGATTCAGAAAGACAATTTAAGAGAAAAAAATATAGACTTCATTGTTGCATTCTCTGCTGAAAAGTTGCAACTTGATCTGGTTAGAAGCTGGCACTGTTTAAACTAAATGATGTAATGATGGTGTAAGGAAAGATTCCTGCCTTTTTCCTTTTTTTTCTTTGCTTTTCTTTTTTTTTTTCCCCCCAATCCTGACCCTAATCCTAAACTGAACTTCTGTAACTTTTAACTACATACGAACCATTTGTTCAGAAGCAGGAAGGGCATCTGACATGCGTTCAGCTCAAAGTAATAGTATTTACACATCCGCTACTTCTCATTGTGATATTATAACAAGTATACTCACAATAAGCATATTAGTTTAGCTAAATGTAAGCCTAAAACGGTCTTGTACTTTTGCACTAACACACTGCAAAGGATTACATCTTCAGCAAAATGAAGTCTCTTGAATTTAGACAAATGGATCTCATATTTCTTATTCTGCCAGATAATTTATTTGATTTTTTTTCATGAACACATGCAGATTCCATGCAAAGGAATACAATTAGCAAAATTATTCACCATAGAAAACTATGAAGTTTAAAAATCTAAAATGTAGTTACATTTTATTCCTATGAGAAGAAACGGTAGATAAATGTGACTAGTTATAATGTGAATTGACTTGCATGTGCAAAAAAATTAATAAAATAAAAATAAAGTAAAAAAAGATGTTCTTATTTAAAATTTTTTTTAAATAAATTAATGCATCTAATATGCATACTATATATTTGCTTTATACTTATTAATATATCAGAATGAGAATATTAAATGTTATCCACACAAGCTAAGATGTCATTGTTTTCCAGCGAGGTATTTGTAGAAAAAAAGCTTAAAGATCTGCCAAAAGAACGAGAACATTTTAAGCTGGAAATAAATTTAAAATGTCTCTCCCTTTCTGACTCTCTGTCTCTCTCTCACACACATACACTCACACACACATGGACATGACTTGCACCCAAATGTTGCCCTCGTCTTCCTGAAAGTCGTTGGTGCCAGTCGGCAGTCGAACAGACGAGGAGATGTCAAGTGACTGCTCCGCTCCGTTATCAGCTACATCACAGGACGCAGGGTAACATTAGTGTAAATGGTTGTTTTGATACTCTGCAGCATTATCACAGCTTCGTGTGGCTTTCATACAGTAAACTGAGCTGAAGGCCTGCCGATAATCATCGATCCGTCATGGTCTTTTTAAAAAAATATAACTGCGTGTAATATTTGATTAAAACCTTAATGCAGATTAAATTATCAATAGTTAAATATCCACCCATGTGCAAATTAGCAGAAGGTTTTTTTCTCCTAATCAAGCAATTTTTATGACACCCTGAGTAATTAATTTTCCTGTTATTAAGTCTAATTCTAAAATCTAGCTGTATTGCTAGCTACAGTATAATACCATCATATAATGTTGAATTATAAATATTTTATTATCTCTTTCATAAAACAAACTTGTGTCAAATATCTAATTGAATATTTAAAAGCAGTGGATTAGCCACATGAACACTTTCTGTTTATTGGAGGGTTAAAACTAGCTGCATCGCTAGCTATTATGTTATAATATAACAATACGCACATTATTACCTCAATGATAAATAAAAGCTCATTTGGATTTGCCACATGATGATGACTTGCTGTTTATTGGTATCTTTAAGCTAGCTATAGTTATATACATCTTAAAACTGCTCAAATGAGCGCTTGCACCTGTCTCAATTTTGCCAGGACCGTAACCGTATATAAAAAAAATAATAATCTGAAAATATATTACATTTTCTAGGATACCTAACATCCTGTTTTCTATTTGACTGATTTTATATACAGCTATATTCTAGACACAATCCAGAACTGGTTGCCATGGCAACAAACAGAAGAAAGCCCCCGAGGCCTCAAAAAATTTGATCGGTCAGATGGTTGTTTCAAGATATTTTTTTTTTCTTTTGTAAGTTAAAAGTGGCGACCCTTCAAACAACACGATCTCGATGATAAAACCACAGTTATATGAACTATTTAACCCCGACATAAATAAAGCAGCACATGATGTACATTATGATGATACACTTGCTGAACTAGGTAACAGATTGCTCCTAAATACTCTACAGCATAGTATCGATTAACTGGGTGAAAGGCGTAATTATTGATTTGTATAGAAATACATATCATATTTGAATTAAAAATACTCTAAGGGGACTTTTAACTAGTTAGATATTTACTTTTCTCAGAAGAGATGGGGTTTGACGTGACCTGACCTTTCCTGTAATTACAGCTGAAAGCTAGCTGCATTGTTGCTTGACATCAAAACAGAACATAATGTACTGTGTAATCTTAAAAATAAAATATATTTGTTTGACAGATTGAAGTTGATTTTTTTTAATTTTTAAAGGCAGAAGATTAGCAAGCTAACTTGCGTTTCCCTTCTGAGTATGTAGCGTTATTTGTTTGCTAACTATCTGGCTAATACTGGCTTGGTGTGGCCTGAACATTGATTGTGCCCCTTTTTTTTAAACATAGCGATATGTAATATTTGATCAAAATCCCCCAAACAGTTTAACGCAATAATAACTAGCAATGAATGATTACTTTCCATGAATGATTTCTCAAAGGCGATGTTTGTCAGGAAGGTCTGCGTTTTTCACTGCAACTAAGTCTAAAAACGAACCATCTTGCTAGTTACAGTAGGTTCTCGAACATATTATTACATTTGTTTAAGATATTTACCCGGACATAAAATATGGCAGCGGATTTATGACGTTATGTGATTGACATTTTCTGTTTTGTGCCATCATGGCAAAACATATATATCATTTTCTGTTTTTATCTAAAAACGATACATAGTATTGTCTGTTTTGCTAGCTAGCCAAAACAGGTATATGGAATTATCAGTTTGCTAGCTAGCTAAAAGCAGTTAACATGTTCTGTTTGCCAGCTAGAATTATCTGTTTGCTAGATAATTACTGAACATTTCCATATTCTGTACATTTACATTTAGGCATATAGTGCTTTGAAGTTTTCATCGTTGGATAGACCCTTACATTGGGTTACTAAGTTACTAACTAAGTGCCATCAGTCGAACAAGTTGGGAAGGGGATTTTTTAAGAGGGGTTGGGATTAGTCCAAGTACTGAAGAAGGACCAGATTTATATTAAAAGCTTTTAATATAACGCTTTTTTTCTGGTTAATGAAATACTACACCGGAACATCAGCATAAGAATTTTATTCGTTCTGGAAGCAGGTTAAGGTGAAACTTCATATTGCGATATGAATTTTCTCATAAGTGATAATGTAAATGCAGATAATCCATTCCTGGTACTGTGTGCGAAAAATCATGTAGCTTTTAAATGCATGCCGAAGGCAACGCTGGTATCGTGAGTTGACTCTTTCTAAATAGCTTTCGCTGACTGGAAAAAAATCCATAAAATATGTAAACTCGCGTCACTTGGCTTTTCACCGACACAAGCTAGTTTTGAACAGCTCTCAACTTTTAGTTTGGTTCGATTGTTTATATGTTTACAAATTACGTGTAAAATCTTTTACTTTTAAATTCGTAGGAGAGGGCATTTGTATCCTGAGGTTCCACTATATACCATTTTCCAGACAAAAATTATGTTTTTGGAGGAATATGTGTAAATAGTAATTCAAGGAATACATCTGAACGATGCTTACAGAAAAATAAAACCAATAATTATCTTCTTTTGGCACTTTTTTCTTGGTGGTCACATGAGAAGAAGAAAACGAAGAAGGGGACACAAGAGAGAAAAAAAAGTTTTGTTGTGTAATTGACACTAAAACCCCAGTGCACACAGCAACAGCAAGGATACTGTGAAAAGGTATTGATGGCTGCATAGTGAATACAGGTTGTCTAAATATATTAATAATTGCATTCTGTTAGAAGACAAAACAAAGAAAATTACATTATTGAAACATTTAATAATCCAAACGGTTTAGTTGTATTATCGACTTTCTTTGTTACTTCTCAGCAGTCGTCTTTATGTTTTGCTTAGTGTTAAGAACACAGAGATTACTTCTAACACTTTATATTAATTACCGAGATATCAACATGAATTGACTTGAAATGTGAAGCCTAAATGGCCCAAACTCAGTCATTTTTACCGTATGTGCCATGCCTACTTCAGCTACTTCAGGCTGATCTCATCTCACCTGAAATAATTAACAGGATAAGCTTACTACATTGCATGAGCTCTTGAACTAAGAAAAATACACAGAGGGAAGATGCATTAGCCTGATACAGATACCAATATAGCACAAAAGATAGTGCAAAAGTATCAGTGAGGAAAAAAAACCAGCAACCTTTTTTTCATAAACGTACGTTGTTTTAACCGGCATGACTTGTGGTCATTTCTCATGTAGAGTGGATGTTATTACAGCATGTGGGGTCACATGATGACAGGATTTCATGATTTAATAACTTTATTATCATAAGCACAAGCTTCTTGTCTGATCATTTTGATTCATAAATATTTTCTCACACATCTCATACACATTTCCATAATTTTCTTTTGATTCTCTAAAGTTGCTTTGCACCAATGACCATTGTTAAAAGCGCTATATGAAAAAAATTGAATTGATTAGAATTGAATTGATGAAAGTCACAGCAAGCTCATTCTCCCAGAGGTCGTAGGAGAACACTTCACGAACCTTGTATAAATATTTGAATACTAGGTTTATTGATATATATGATAATATTTTTAATATAATATACTGTACATCATACTATTTGTATTTTCCTGAAGTGTGTATAAATTTTTTTTTGGCTGACTCTGTGGTATAAATGCAGATATTAAAACAATCACTGATTTTATATGCAAGATGGTTTATTAGCCTGCAGTGAATATGAGTAGCTGTTTTGACTTAAATTTGCAAAAAAAAAAAAAAAAAAGAGAATTAAAAAAATTATAATAATAGTAATAACAACTACTTGCATTTTGGTAACAGAACAAAACATCAGATCATGTAGAAATGGGCATAATTGTCCAAAAAAAGCCTTAAAAAAAAAAAAATCCTTGCCATGTGACTCCATTTTGAGGACAGAATAAAGAGGCTAACTTCATCAGCATTAGAGTCTACTTTATTAAGATGATTGATTTCTATTTATACTGATAATCAATTGCTCTGATACATTTCACTGGATACAATACGTCATTTACAAAACAGCAATGCATCAGACCCTTTGTTTCGTCCGGTCTTGCAGCTTATATTATCTACGGTAGCTAGCTACCCTATAATGGCAGATGTTTAATCACATCCTGAATATGTATCACTGGTATTTACTTTTTTCCCTCGTTATAGGTCTCCTGACCTCTGGCCATAGAATAAGATTTTCATTCCTACCTGACTCTAAAATTGAAAGGTCACCCATGCTTTGACCCCTGGCTAATTATACATATTGATTCATGTTGTTAAGAAAATAACATCAACAGTGGGTCACTAGCTTTTGACTTTTACGTATTTCAATGTCCCAGAGGGACTGTGAGTCATCTGTACAATATATGAACAATATCTTGGCGACCAAAGCACTATTTACAGTTTATACATGACAGATATTAAATTAAAAAAAGTGGTCATTAATGCAATGCCATTACAGCGTAGTCTGGAGACAGGGGAAGTTCTATGTGTTTCAACATATTTTTTTAAATAAATAGTCTCCGTGCGACTCTGTAAAGGGAAATTTTCTTGCGAAGGGAAATGTCAACATTTACACAAATTATATCAGGGCCAGTGCTCGAGTGGCTCTAATTGTTTCTGGCTCAACAATGGGGCCTGTTTTGGCCAAGCACCTTATCAGGGTCCTAAAGAAACCTGGAACAGCCAACTGCTTCAAAACGCCTTTGTCCGCCAAAGAGTCCTGAGTTTTTACAGTGATTCATAAGGCTGGTGTGTGTGAGATGCTTTTACCTTAACTACAAGATCATAAAATGCATACAACCTAAGTTCCTACCTGAGGGTAATCGATCAGCTGAGACATATTTACTGTCTGAAATTTGCTTTGTTTGTTTTTTCACTGCACTAACAAGTCTTTAAAAAAAAAAAAAAAAAAAAAAAAACTTCAATTGTCTTTTTTCCAAGAGATTATGTATTACCTGGCTATTATAAACTCCAGGTTATTTTGTTCTTAGTACTTAGAATAAGTCAGGTATTTAAAATCGAGCTAAACTGCTTTGGTACTTTGTGTACTTTAAGGTTCCTCAAGGGTTATTTATGTGGATTTCGATGATAATACATAGTACCTCTGATATGATTTGTGCAGTGTACAGTATGATTACTTTAAAAATGATTGCATTCTTCGAATTGATAGAACATGAACTGCTTACTGTCTTTTGAAGGATGAATTTGTGTAATTTGCATGGTGCTTAACTACATTTATAGCTTCATTCCAAAATGAAAGAAACAAATTATGGACACAAAAGAATCTTTTGCACAGTATTTGGAAGGAAATGTGCATATTTCATGTTTTGCCAAAATATTGGTTAAGGAGGACTAGGACTGTAACAACGCAAGGCTGCTACACGAGCAGAGCGACCAGTTTAAAGATGTTTACAGACTAGCGAATTTTTGAAATGTGTTATCTTAAACCCGCTAAATGCTCGTTGCAATTTTCATGAAATATTAGCTCAAGGATCTTAAGCATCTCGATAGTTTGAGCAATCTGTTCCTTTATCATGACAATCTGGTGGGGTGTTTTTAAAAAAAATAGCTAAACTATTTAGCTCAATAATACTAGCTTATGTCTAAAACTGTGAGTTTTAGGATGCTAGTAATAAAATGGTTTGCTAATTCATTAGCTAAAGAAGTGCCTAAAAACTCAAGGAGATGTTTGAAAAGGTAGCGAACCTCTTAGCTAAATGCTGTAAAAGCATGTGAATAGCTTGAAAATGTAGCAGCAAAGGGTAAGTCTGTTATAATAATCCTAAAACTACTATATAAATGAAAAATAAAAAAAAAACAGTGCTGTTCAAAAGTCTTAGGCTTTGTTATACATGTGTATTTAATGACTTCATTATTGAGTCAGTACAAAAACAGATTTCTAAACAATATTATTACATCGAAGGAAAATATGTGTAGGGCAGAAATGAAAGCATCATATTCTGTAAAAGACTGTTTTTCAGACAAAAAAAAAAAAGCTTTTGAATTTTGCATGCATAAAATAGAAGCAGGGATGACAAAGTCCTCAGGATGCCTGTGCCTGGTCCTGCAGGATGTTCAGTAAAGCTAAGCAGCTAAGTTTCGTATAAAACTACACCATAATTGTACTTGAACCTATATTTTAAGCAAAGGGACATCACACCAATTATTTACCTTTTCTTGCATGTGCCAAGACTTTTGCACAGTACTTTTTTTTGGTGTTAATTGGCAACATTGTTGGAGGAGTAGTTTATGGTTGCAGGTATTAAATGGGAATGTTATTCTCTTGCCAAAGATCTTATAACCGCTAGCTAAAGATTTCAGCTAAAATTCCTAGAATTTAAATTCTGTGAAGTTCATAGGTCATGGAGGTCAGCCAGCAGACAGACAGCATCTGTCGAGCTAATGTATGCCAATGCAAAGTGAACTTGTTAGGTGTAATCAAGCAACCTGTTCCAGTGAGCTAGAACATAATCACACACACACACACACACACACACACACACACACACACACTAGTTGTAGAAGACAGAGCAGTGGGGCAACAGGTCTTCACAGCACCATTAGGTTGGACGGAATCCAAAGGGAATTAAACGGACGCTAAGTGTTTGGATTCCAGTCCTTCAACAGAGTGACGTTAAACACATAAGGAAAATATGTGACCAGTGTTAATGTAATGTTGAAGAAAGTTCACTAGAATTGTACCGGGTGGTCTGGGTGGTAACACTCAGCAATCTGGATACAATCACATCAACATCGACAGACATCGACAGTTTGGATTGTTAACCAAACTTTGAGGTTTGATTAAAAGCTGTTTTAAAATGCTGAGCTTAATTTCTCATTATCAACTAGCAGTAATGACAATACTTACTTAAGCTCCGCCTTTAGTTTGTGTAGTCTTCATTGATCATTTTTAAAATGTTTTTTGCAGTTCATGTTCATGAATTCAGGTGCAAAGTTACATCAACGTCTGTGTGTGGAAAGTTGCTCGTATTCAGTGTTGGGTTACACGGACACTTAAGTTTGCTATTTAGATTAGATGCATCTATTTAAGGTGAAGCTTCTGAGAGAAGATAAAAAAAAAAAAAAGATTTCTCTTTTAACGCCTGCATGTTGAAGCCTGGAAAGAGATGGAGGCAACAGCAGACTACTTTTTTTCTTTGCAATCTAATAAAGGCAATAAGAAATTACATTCTTAAGAAGGAGTCTCCAGTGTGAGCACTTTGTACCAGTTTAAGGTCAGGGTGTAACCTTCAGAAGGCCTTTAAATATATATTTTTGTGTTTTTTTTATGAATATTACAAGCTGGGGTTTAATTTGAGTTATTAACTTCAAGTGAGAGAAAAAATAGCCTGTTTGGGAACGATTATTTATAGAACTTGTAGCGATAAAATTAACAAGAATTTGTTTCATTCATTTGATCAGCTGATTAACTGCAATAAAGAATGAAGCTTAAGTTTATGACCTGAAACAAACAGCAAAACAATAGCGTTCTTGTTTTGATAGAGAGGCATGACTAAAAAGTGCAAATTGAAGACCTCAGCTAGAACACATCTTGCTTGAGGAAATCACGTTCACCGTTTTGACTATGCATTTGTTTGAGACGAGAATCTGAGCCCTGGCTATTCTCTAAAACGAACAAAACACTGTTTCTAACCACACGCTTGTTGGTTTTCCTTCACATGGAAATGACACAGGTCCCCACTTTTAGGATGGAGGACAAGGGTGTGATTTATTGCAACAGGACTGCACTTGCATTCAACAGTAAAAAATAATCTATTTGAAGTGATGACTTAGATTTTCTGGTCTTGGAAACATAATGTTCAGAAATAGCTATTAGTTTTTACATTAGTGCAATTTCATTCATCTTTCCAAAACATTATAGCTTTAGGAACGGGAAGCCAAGAAATCGTTCAAAAATGAAATCAATTTTGGTTCCTAGTGAGCAAGTGTTCATCACATATTGAGGAAAATGTAACTATGAACATTAAAACATTTCTGCAATGTTGCTGCTGCATTTTTTGTGTCGTTTTATAAGGTTAACCCCGCTCAAACAACAATCATGGCAACACTGGACAATCTTGGGCATCTGCATGCA
The DNA here is from genome assembly GCA_028570985.1 of Heterobranchus longifilis. NCBI lineage: Eukaryota > Metazoa > Chordata > Actinopteri > Siluriformes > Clariidae > Heterobranchus > Heterobranchus longifilis. The sequence goes on from JAOVVB010000008.1 coordinate 23,816,447, forward strand.
GAAGGGGTGGATAGCACATTTCTCCGAGTGTGTTACGCGATGCCGTTTCCAGTCTGCGTAAGCAAGCAGTTTGAAACGATTCAGATTCAGCTGGTTAGTAGTTGTCACTTAGATTAAGAGAATAACCTTAGGAGAATGCCCTAACACAGAGATGTGTATTGGCTTTGATTAAATGAAGGAGAAAATCAGGTAAAAATGTAAACAAACAAACAACAAAAAGGTTGGACGGCACTCGAGATGGGAGCGTTTCCTTAT
>JAOVVB010000008.1:23816711-23832281 GCA_028570985.1 Heterobranchus longifilis
AAAAGCAGTAATGAAGTGCAGAGACGGTGACTCTCTCTCTCCGGCCGATCTAAATTATTAAACCCTGTTCACCTTCATCTCTGTCACTGTGCTGGCGTCTCTTGATTGCTCCGTTGGGCCGCTTGTGAAATCGCTGAGCAAAAGTGAATTATTCCAATATTCCGATTGGACTTTCATCTGGTACCTCATCTTCCACTTTGCGATGCATTGTGATGTCCAGGATAAGACTTGGAAGTGCTTTGTGTTTTTAATTATGAAATCAGTCCTGGTTTAAATAAGAATTAAAACTACAGCCTAGGCCTTGAGTCTGACATCTCGGTTTCATGTTTATGGGTATCTGTATGAACGATCGCCAGACGTAAGAAATCATGTTAAGTGTAAGTGTGTTTAGGCGCACAGGCCCTTTTTTGTGCTTTTCGTTTATTTGAAATTCAACCAAAATGGATTGATTGATCCGTATTAGCCAGGTTAGGATATCTGGTTTATCTTAAAAGTATTTGTTTGGAAATTGCATGAACACAAGTAATATTATCTGAGCAAATTTATGGACACCATTATGATTAGAGCTGAAAAAAAATCTCCAAACGGAATGTCCTGACACGTTTTAAAAATATTTGGTAAAAACTATCAGCGTCGTCCAGGAAAGCTGTGAATCACAAACAGACTGTCAGTTTAATTAGATTTTTGGGCATCGGGATTTGCAATATATTCAGTTCCAAAGCGTTAATCTTTATTGTCTGAATTGAACTTGACAATTTTACAGCATTTAACGAAGACTGACCTATGGATTTGATTAATTGAAGCGACCAACAAAAGCTCGATTCAATCGCACGGCTCTATTGTGCAGATATTCACAGCTCTGATATCACTATTAATTAAAAAACAGCGATAGGTTTGTTCCTGGTATAAACCCATGGCCTGCTTCGGCGGCTGTATTGCATATCAAAATGTGTAAACCAACACAAGCTGAGCACTGAACATCCTTTTCTTACAAGATCCGGAATATTCTCTCAACACTTGCATCACTTGCTCACTCGGCCCGCATGATTTATTTATATATATACATTTTTCTCTCAGGAACCGTTCCTGTTCCGCATTCAGCCATGGGATCTCTCTCTCTCTCTCTCTCTCTCTCTTTCTCTCATTCTATCTCTTTATTTCAGTGTCTTACTTTTCTCCTTTTCTCTTACAAACAGTCCTATATAGGTCAGCAGGTGTAGCTTAAGTTCAGTTTGGTCACGAGTAAACAATTAGATCTCGATCGTCGCGCTGAAAATATATTTGTTGCTAATTCCTTTCAGCTAATGATGAGACGAAGCTGGAAATATCGATCCTAACTGAGCTACCTGACATCGCCCGGCCACAGTGTATCAATCAGACGTCTAGGAAGTCGTTCTCATCACCATAGCAACCAGTGATGTGAAATGTGATGGCCAGTACAGATAGCAGTAATTATATTGTAGTAATACTATGAAAGCTAGACAGTGAAATAAATCACTTCCATAGTTTTATGAACTCTTGCATGAGGTTACATCAATTTTTCTGGCAGTCGTATGAAATTTGAAACAGCAGTACTGAAATATATGGTGTGTATAAAAAAAACGATATGAAAATTGGCCGACCGTTAAGCACAGTACAGCAGACCTTCGCTTTGTAGACTTGCATATTTAATAACATGTAAAGTGTCTTTAAGTAGCTTTGTGCAAATGTGTTAAATAATTAATAGACTTTTAATTAAAAATACTTTATTTGTTGTGACTTGCAGGAAGTTGCACATGCTGTTGCTTAAAAGAAACCGTTTCATAGACCTTAGTTCAGATTTATAGGAAATTATTTTAATCTGCAGAGTCTCGCCTTTTTCCTGGGCCTGATCTGGAAAAGTGCTATAAAACCCTACCGCTTAAACACTCAGCAAGTGTGTGTGTTTCTGTGTGTGTACACATTCATATCTGTGTGTGTGCATGTGTGGGAGACAAACAGACCATCCTCCCCTCCCCAGAACTCAATACTCACATCCATACAGAGAATCTTTGTATTCCTTAGCACAGCTCTATGCACAGTCATATGACTGAGAAGGGTGTATAGGGGGTGGGAGGTTTTGTGTGCGTGCGTGCATGTATGTGTGTGTATGTGTGTGTGTGACAGCTTGTTTGTGAGGAGCTTCTCAGTGAAGGAGGTGTAACGTCTGTAATGTATCTTATGGTGCGTAACCATTAAAGCTGGATTTACACTGTGTGATTACTGCAGATTGTTACTCGTCACACCCGATCACTCACGTTTGAACCTGATAAAATCCCTGGCCGAATTCCGTAGCCGACCGTTTAACAACACGTGTCTTCCAAGATAGATTATGTGATAGTGATTCTTTCAAAATGAACCTCGATGAAATAAAATGACATCCCATGTTATTAATCAGCATGGTTTGGAAATCTGCTTGCGTTGAAAACAGGCTCGTGTAAACACGAAATACCTGCAGCGGTGAACCTGAAGTTATTTTTCTGTCCATGAACATGTTTCATACATGTTTCACCATCAACACTACTGTATTTCTGGCCGTCCCCCTGTCTGTGGATTTTAGACCGGATTGCCGTAGCAGCGCTCACATGCAGAGATTTTAATAAAAACGGTTGGGTCACTGCCAGAACTTTGGGTGCAATGACACTAAATCATCATGATACGCTCCATAACTGCCAATATCAAAAAACAAAGTCATGAACAAAGAATTTACAGCAATCAAAAAATATACTGTGCGGTGTAAAAGCAGTTTTATAATATGAGCATTATTATAAGTCATAGTCAGATATCTTAAGATACGAGGGGCGTTCGAGTGAAACTGGGACTTTTGATTGTGCATAATAACAGAACAAAACTCCTTTTATGTCCCTAAATAATCACCTGTTACAAACAGTGTTTCACGAGCACTTGGATACCATCAAGGTAGACAGTTTTCTCCTCAGTACACCAGAGCCATGATTAGACTGCCATGCTTCATGTCTGAAACCCTGGCCTCCCAGCAACTCCTTTATGTCGCAAACATGTGGAGTTGATCTAGAGCGAGGTCAGGACAGTATGGGGGATGTGGCAATGTGCCAGTGGTATTGGTGAATGATTGTGTGTAAAGTTCCCCTTGGACAGATGAGTCTTTTCCATCCCATCCTCTTTATTTTGAAGGATCAGGTGTTCACCATACTGTCACTATAATGTCAATCGCTTTTACGCATTCATTCACACAAAATGTCATCACAAGTCCCGGTTTGACTTGAACACCCCTTGAATAAGTGAGAAAAGACATAACATAGCAAAACTGCACATTTATTATGCTAAGCATCATCCTGTAGACAGACGTCTATGAGTTCTGTCATATTGTGAAGCATAAACATTGTCGCACAAATCATAATTTAAAAATGTCTGAATATCGACTCCTAACCAGGAGGATTTTTGTGTTCTGTTGTCTCACCTAAATCCGTGATAATGTGAGTTCGGTTATTTTTAGGCGCATGAGTGTTTATTGTTAGCTTCATTAGCCACACTCAGACACGACCTACAGCATATAACCTTCTTTTAGAATCATGAAGGAAAGAAAGGAGGACGAATGATACGCTAGGCGTACTACTTTGACATTACGACCCATGTTGCTCGATTCCGATTTTTTCATTTATTAATTTTTTTTATCAGATCAGATTTGTATGTCATGTTGGTTCATGTTCTTAAGTACAAATGATTTTTATCTGACTCTAATACGGACATGTCTGTCCTCTGAAACGGCACGCATGTACATATTGATACGTCTTTGCTCACGTCATCTGCGCTAAAATACATCATGAGTCAAGCATCAAGCATTTCAAACAGTGGATGTGATTTTAGCAACAATCTGCTTGGGGTTTTGCTCTGGAGGATGGTGAGCAGTTAGTCGACTATATTTTTTGAGGTCCAGAAGAAGGAAGAAAGCTAGATCCTGTTTTAGCAGCTATTGCTAGCACTGCTATGAAATCCCCACGCTGCCTGTGCTCACTGATGACGTCAGCGAGCGTCCCACGCGAGGCAAAAAGTCACATAAATTCCGATTTACCCGTTCGAGTATCAACCTTGCCCTAGTTTCCAAGATAAACTAGCTGATAACCAAAGCTAACAAATAAATTACCTCATAACCATTATGTCTTTTTTTGGACATTGTGGAAATGAGAGAGATATCATGCTTAAATGTTTTTTTACCTCAGAGTGCTAAGTGAAGTCTTAGCATGGCTAAGTCTTTTAGCATTTACTACACTTAGCATCAGTCTCTGTGGAGTCATATGGAGGAAAGTAAACATTATATGACAGCTCATAACAAAGTTTAGCTGAACATTTTAGCGTCTAAAGTTGTAAGTAACACAAGAGTGAGATTTTTGTGTGTAATCTTCTTTGCTAACATCAGTTGTGTCCCGTTAGCGGTTTTCCCTGTCTAACGCCCCTCGATTAAATGATTAGCACTATACACTGAGCCATTATCAGGACTAAAATAAAGCTTTTACTCCTAAAGAAGTAAAGCCTGTATGTTGTTATAGATCACTGCTAATCAACAATTGCACTGGAGTACGAACGGATCACAGATTCACGCTGGTTACCATAAATAGAGCGGAGCGCCGTGTGAAGGCCGTAGGTGAGAGCTGAAGCGTCTGCCCCCTTTTTCTGCCCGAAACCATGCACTGTTTTTCTAACGCTCTCTCTCTCTCTCTCTCTCTCTCTCTCGCTCTGTGCGATGGCATCTAGAGCGAGTAATGAAATCGCACCCCCGGCCGAGTGCAACATTAAGTGTGAGAGCTGAAATGAACGGGGCTCTTCCCCACGGAGACACGCTGCTGCGACTGCCCAATACCAGACTGGCGTCTCATTAGTCTGAATATGAAAATTACAGTACATTACTCAGCATTTCTCCCAATCCAACGGTTACTAGAAGTTTTGGCACCTCAAATAAATAAATAAGAAAACGTGCCTTTTGAATTTACATTTACAGTATTTGGCAGATGGGCTCATCCAGAGTGTCATTATACAGTGTGGGTGAAAAGTAACTGGGCATTAAAAGTAGGTAATAAATCCATATTTCTAATACAAATCTATTGAAACAAATTGTACATGTACTAGGAAAATGAAAGCAAATCTTTACATTTGTGCTAGGGTTTGAACCTTCTGGACCGTAGGCCAATGCCTTAACCACTGAGCTACCACCAAAATACCCCTATTGAATTTTTTTGAAAGTTTATTGAAAAATACCCCTATTGAGTTTTTTTATTTTTATTTCTTCAACTGTCTAGTTTTGGTAGATCTTGAAATGGCAAAAAAGAAACCCAATGTGTTCTTCTTCTCTTATATTTTTTTAACCTCAAAATTCATCTCGCTATGTGTTATGAAATGCTTTTCTGCTCATCACGATTGTAATGAGTGGTTATTTGAGACACTTCAACCTTCCTGTCAGGTCCAACAAGTCTGGCATCTGACCTTACTTGTCAGCAAGGTGGTCCATCATTCTGTATAAACTCTAGAGAGTGTTGTCATAAATTTTCCAGAAGATCAGTGGCTCGGCATTTGAGGTTCTAGGTGGCTGGTTGGAGGGTCACGGGGTCCGAGCCCCGCCACCTCTGGGTTGCCATTGCTTGACCCTTGGGCTAGGCCCATAACCCTATGCCCACATACAATACATAACAAATGAGATGCAGAGCATCCTCAGTGCCGCTCCTGTGCCAAAAACTTGCAGATCGACTGACCCTGAGAAAGAGAAAAAAAAAAATACTAGCAGTCTCTTCAGTACTCAAACCAACCCATCTGTCACCAGCAACCATCAACGCCACACAGATATTTTATCCGCATTTTAATGGATGGTATGAACCCAGGCTCTTGACCTGTAAAAGATTTTATGCATAGTGCTGCTGCAGGGCTGTTTCTGAATTTGGGACGTTAACTTGCTTACACACACAAAGACACAAAGTCATACAACTGTCATGATGCGCTCCGTCGCCGGACTACTCACTACCACAGGCATATGAGGGACAAATGTGTCTCTTGCCTTAACTTGGAGTCACAAAAAAGCTCACTATGTACTGGAGCTGTTCAGTGCCGACACACTCTACAGTGACGTGTTTACGCCAACACACTAAATACTGACTCTTATTGTTCGGCGAGGCTGCCTGAGCAGGCGGCGTTCAGTGAAATATCCAGGGTCAGCCCTGAGGACATAAAGTCTTGGACAAATGTGATTGTTGTGGGTTTGTCATTTGTTGCTCTCAGGATCCGTCCAAATATTTGGATGGAGATAGAGATGAAGATGGAGATGGAGACGTATCATTCTTGATAATGAGATAATAGGAAATACTGATGTGACTTATAGTAAGCACTTTGCCGTGCTTGAGGCATCTGAGGGAAGATACACACTGGACTCTTGCTGATAAGCCAGATATATGCTGATATATGCATTGGACTACAGTAAAAATCCACAGTACTGATCATTCTTTACATCCTGAGCAAATTAGCATGTAGATTTGGGAGGAAAATATAGTCGCTCATCATTTTCTAGAGGTAAATTTTGTTGTTAAAATGGTCAAATGTTGAATTTATCTTTCTGGATCAACTGACTCGGGTAGTTTGATTTTTCATTCATAGTGTCCTGTTTGAAAAATTATATGGGCAAAGTTTATGTCTATTGCACAAACATATTTCACAAACTACATAAAAAAAATCTCGGTTGAAATTGCTGTAAAAGAGTATTATGGCGAAAAACAATTAATAACATTTTTCACTTAATGAAGTTGAACACATGTTTTACGAGGTGTATGACATGATTTTTAGTGCTATCCCAAAGCTTCAAGCTGAATCTAATGGATGGCTCTCCTACCTAACAGAGATATATTTATGAATTTGATTAAACATGAGCTTTGGGTATTGTGAATTTCAAATTGACTTGAAGCATAACCAATGTTTCCATCTTCTGCTCTGTTCTCCAGAAGAAGAAGAAGAAGCAATGACATAATGTTCTTTGCTAAAGATGCAAACAGTTTGTATTTTCTTTAAAGGGAATTTGTTCATTTTAGGCATTTAACATTTGCATGTTAAATTTAAATTTAAATGAGTTGAATTAATCAAACATAAAATCGATTTAATTGCACAGCTTTGAATAAAAAAAAAAGCACACTAATCAAGACGTATCACAGAACACAATCAGGAACAAACAAATAACAGAACAGGCTGAATACAGAACTAAAACACAAATCAAAGCAAACATAGCCACATGACAAGACCAATAACATTCAAAAATTTGTGTCAATTTGATTTGATGCCAAAGTCCGCTAATCTAAAAAGAAGTTAATATGATAATCTGACGTATTAGCCAGAAAACAGCTTGAAACCTGGATTCTTTCACAGCAATGACACTAATCTCAAGACAGCGATTGAGAGATGACTCATATGAAGCTGTATTGTGTGCATTTCAGTGCTGCAACAGCAAAGACCCCACCTAACAGCCACAGGGCTCCAGCCTCCTCAGACTTTCACACCAGTGGGTATTTCACATCTGAGATAAGAACATTACGCGGCTCACTTTAAGGAATTAACGAAAAATCCAAATGGCTTCATCCTGATAATCTTGAGCCTTGTCTTCCTCATGCAACTTCCTCCTCTCAACTCGAGTTTGAGGCCATTTTCCACTCTTGAACTTTGCTCTGTGATTTAAGCGTCTTTACATGCAGGAAAGGGGCTTCTGGAGAACCCCGACCGTTTCTCTCTGGCTCTTTTCTGACCGTAGAGGCCTGGTGTGTTATAAGATTACTCTCTGCGCTCATATTAAACACAGGCTTGGAGCTTCTCCAGCTGCAGTTGGAACTTGAGACCAGGCTTAATCACTGGATGTTTTTCTAGCCTGCGCACTCGCCTTGCTCCACCATCTCCGATCCTCTGTGCTCGCAAGTCTAGGGGCTGATATAAACAGTATGAAAAACTAAAGTGCACCATTTAGTGCCTAGATCAAATCCATGAGCTTTTTGTTTTGTTTAAATGAACTCCAACAAGTTGCTCTATTAGTAGTTAAAGAGTATAGTGTGTCATATACCAAATTTCATGTTTTTGTTGTCCTGTGTGCATATTAATGGATTAATATAACTCCATTAAAGCCACAGCAGCGTGATCTTGCATAATGGAACAGCGTGAATAGCACGAGCGGGGGGCCGTCTCTCTGAAACCTGCAATCTTCCCCCGAGTTCATGACGCAAATGAGCTCCAGTGCAACACCAGTGATTCAAAAGGGCAGAAAGAGGATACTGATGTCCTGAAACAGAAACATTTCTCCTGTCTGGTCTATTAGAACTAACCCAAAATAAAATAAATAATGATAATTATAAAAAATAGAAGAATAAGAGCAACACCAACAAAAAGGATGAAATAAGGTTCAGGACTATAATTTATAAGGGATCCAAAAACCAAAAATAAAATATAGACATATAGTCTTGTGCTGTCCTCTTTAGCAAAGACGTGTTTAATGCCGCTTATACAAGGTATGAGGACATCGGAAACAAGCACATAAGGATTTTGTTATACCATCAAAAGCTTTCATGTGAGACAGATGCTCATTACTTGTTAGCTACTGTACTTTAGCAAGACGGCAAATATGTCTTTGGATATGTAATGTATGTTTCGAAGTTATCTATTCAGACTTCCATTATAATATTTCAGAGCCTGTATCTAATCTGGAACATTTTGTTCATTATTGACTTGTTTAAATATGATTAACCCTGTGGGTTGTTTGTGCACATCTGACCAGTCGTGTTGATCAGAAAAGGGAAGGCAGAGTCGGCAAGGTTTCTATGGTGTTTAGTCGTCACATGACAGGTTCTGAGGTTTCCATGGCACTCGTACTTCCCCGATTTGCTGTTTATTTTATGTTTGTTTTCTACCAACACTATAATAATAATAATAGGGTCAGGGGTAGCTCGCTGGTTGAGGCATTGGACTACGATTCTGAAGGTCCCAGGTTCAAACCCCATGACCACCAAGTAACCACTGTTGGACCCTTGAGCAAGGCCCTTAACCCTCAACGGCTCAGATGTATAATGACATAAATATGTAAGTCGCTCTGGATAAGGGCGTCTGCCAAATGCTGTAAATGAAAATAATAACAAATATTTTTCATTTCAAAGCACTCAAGGACACACCTTATAGTTTTAAAAAAGCTACAATGCATCAAACAACATAAAATCAAACAAAGCAATGCAATAATATGAATTGATATAAAAGAATATAAAAAAATAAGATTAAGATTAAACTATTTGAATCTTTAATTAATTTGTCTCATGTATCTGAGAGCATAGTAATTTTTTTTCTTCTCACATATCCCAGTAATTAAGCTGGGTTCACCCAGGATACAACACCCCTGGAGCGGATAGGGTTAAAACAGCTGATGTCACCAATTAGTCCTTGCTGATCTTCCTGAAGATCATGTACAGAAATTTGTACACAAATCCACAATATTGCCTTCAGAAAGTAAAAAGTCAAATTGGCTTTAAAAAGTAAAAGTCGTGCCACATATTCGTTCCATCCATTAACTAAACCAGCTTATTTTAATTAGCACAACTCTTCAGGCAGATCAGCAAGAACTAATTGGTGACATCAGCTGTTTTACGCACAGAGAGAACTATAATACATGGAATATGTTGTCTTAATAAGATTTGGCACCCACTGTATTTAGCTCTTCAGTATATACTAATTTCAGTTTTTTAATACCAGAAGGAAAATGCTTTAAGATCTATAAAAACCAAAAATCTATATTGTACTTTCTTTACCAGGATAAATTTAACAATTTGCCAGAGCTCACAAGGATTAAAAAAAAAGAAGTTGTTTTACTTGAACTGACTTCGCACTAAATTGGGGCAAGGTCTTAAAACTCGATTTGCATATAGTATGTGTTTGCAAAACTTTACCCTGGTCTATTTATGAACCGAGTGGATGGGTTTTATTTTTAATATTTCTTGTTTTGTGTATCGACTTGAACGCCTGAGAATGTTCTATCATGAAATGTTTTAAAAGATCGAGACTTTCAGTACAGTTTTCTTAGTTCCCTGTGTTTGTGTTTCTCAGTCAGGTGGATGTGTGTGTTTGTGTGTCATGTGTTGACACACAATGATTTTAAAACAGTATTTGACTCATAAAGTAAGAGAAGCATTTCAACAATTCAGTAGAAGACAGAATAAATAACAAAATCATAAAATCTTATTCAAGTCCAGTTCTTTTTGGAAGTGCATTCAAAAAGAATGTTTAGGGACTTTAACTAGGTAACAAATACAAGGGGCGTTCAACTTTTGATTGTGCTGAATAACAGAACACAGCTATGAATGACAAAATCTCCCTTTATTTCTCTACAGTTTATATTTCTCTACAGTAATGCACTTATCCCAGTGTTTCACTAGCGCTTAGATACCATGAAAGGAGAAAGTTTTCTCAGTAGGCCAGAACCATGATCGGACTCCCTCACGTCTGAAACGCTGGTCTCCCAGGAATGGCTTCAACATGTGGAAATGGTTTTTTAGTGAGGTCGGGACTGTACAGGGAATGTGGCAATAACTCCCAGCCGAGTTCCTGCATGTGGTGTTGATTGTGTGTACAGTTCACACAGATGCATTTCTTCCATAAGTTGCCGACAAGTTATCCATCGATTTTCAAGGATCTATCGCTGAATGTTCTTGGGAACGACTGCAGTGGGCTCCAAGCCACCTCTGTCCTTTTTAAAAACCAACACCAGTTCTCTCATCTAATCACATTTTGGGGTCAGTATAAACTGCTAAATACTACCAGCATATTATTAAGTTGTCATAGATGTGATTGATGAAATATCGCAACGATATGACAAGGCATCTTCGGTTGGAATTTAGGTACATGTCTTTGCATGAGTCTTTGATATAATGGGCTTTTTGTGCTGGTGTGACATGTTGTTTTCCGCTCTGTTCATTTACAAAATTGAGAACCAAGCTTGTGTTAGCTATTATTGACTGAGAAGTTATCCAAGAGCACTTGTGAGCAGATATAACACTGAAAAGTGGAAGTCGTCAAAACAATGCTTTGTTACATAGGAAATTCTACTTAGTTATGTTAGTTACAGTATGTACTATACTGTAACTAACTAACATTATACTATGGTAATTAGAGCACATACCATGATATACCATAGTATTGCCATGGTACTTATACATCATGACAGAACTTTGATACTAAGCACTATAGTGTCTGATCCTAAGGATAGCAAATGTTTATAAAAATGAAAGCTAGCATAATTAACACTGCATGTCATTTACAAAGTTAACAAAAGCTTTTATACAATAAGCTAAATGTTCCATGTCTAGCTTTTATTTTTGTAATCACTTGCAAATTAGAATCAAATTTTCCTCATACAAGCTAACGTGGCTAACACTCAAAATTGTCAGGGTTTGGGTGTTGTTTGTTTTCACCAGAACCTTCCGTAAGCATTTCACTTGCACAGCATTAAGTGGGCAAAAGAGAGGATGCTGTTTCATGTAGGAAGCTGAAATCAAAACAGTTATGTTGTAAAGTGGGATAAATCATGCTAATGCACTCACTTAGCACTGAAGCCTCATTTATTTATTCCTACAAACTTTCTTAGACTTTAAATCTAACATATCAGAGACTGAAGGGTAATTCTTAGTCACAAAAACTTTTAGCATTAGCTAACATGGTTTATTACTTTTGTATATAATGTTACATCTTTTAAATCTTTGATAATATTATATAGATACTGAATCAGACCTGGGACAAATGTGAGCTAGCTTACTAGCAGCTGGTTACGTGAATAAAACTTTTTTTTTTTTTAAGTTAATATCAGGATAATGCTAATGTCTTTCTAATTTGCATATCATGTCGATCCATAAACCCTGAGATTTTAAAGAAATTAAAGGTTTAGAGATATCCCTAGACCGTTTTTTTGTAAGCAGTAATAAGACATTGGTTCCTTGGTCATTCTAGAAAGATTAGTTTAATGGTTGAAAAATCAAGCGTTCTTAGAATTGAACTTTGTCTTTATTTGATTATCTTCCATTCTTTCTCTCTCGTCCCTATCTGCCAAAAAGACTCATGATCCTGAGAGCTGGAATTCACTAGAACAGTTAAATGGCTGTTTGGAGTCATGTGTCATCCATTAAAGTTTCCGATGCCACAATCCATTTCCAATGCAGTCAGATTGAAAACCTTTGTCTTTAATAACAGAAAGTTTTTAAGGGAAAATGGGAAGGAGCAATAATTAACTGAAAGCAACATTTTTGAGAAATTGAATACAATGACATGAGAATGTTTTTCTTTTTTTTTTCCTTTGGGCCACTTCCTCTACCAAACCATATTTAGGAGCAAACATTCAAACCAGTGCTTGTCCTTTGATTTCCAAGAAGAGAAACAAAAGGGGTTTGTGTGCAACTACAGATTTTTTTTTTTTTTTTTTTTTACAGTTTATGGCTTTCAGTGTGATTAAAGGGGCCAATCACGTGCCGGCTGGTGTGTGACGGTCATCCGACCTTCTCTTTTTATACTGCGAGTTTGAGTTTAGAGTGAAGCTTGCTGTTTATTACTTTAATAGCCACACAACTGTTTCACCTTTACACAGTCTTGTCTGATGGTAATATTAGTTTCATGATTAATTCTGAGTTCCATGTATCCTATGTAGGGTCCTGGGGACCTGGATCCTCTCCGGGGAAACTCAGGGCACGAGGCCTGGTACACTCTGGATGGTGTGCCAGCCTATCACAGGGCACAAACTCGCACCCATTCACATTATCAGCAATTTGGAAACGCCAATCAACCTACACTGCATATTTTTGGACTATGCTTCTCACACACAGAGCGAAGACAAGAACCCCTAACCCTGGTTGGGCGAGGCGACAGCGAGGCGCCACTAAGCCTCCATGCCACCTAATAAAAAGTCTTCATATTACTTAGAAACGTATGGGATGAGATGCTATTCACTATGCATGTTCAAACTCATTCACACGCTGGGTGTTTTGAAGTTATCAGTTCATCATTTATCAACATGGGAGAAAAACAGAGAACACTAAACTTTATTTATAGTTTAGTGTAAATACCCTACTACCTAAAATAACAATTTTCTTTGCTGGAATTGTCAGGGACAGAGGGCACATTTCTTTTACTGTGAGATGACAGGCAGAGAGGGCACTGAACTCCTTCAGTGAAAAACAGGTACATAGACCATGCCTCTATTTTGAGTGAGTCCTGCAAAGAGGTCATTCCCCCATTATCGTGATTGACAGGCACTGAGGCCACACCTTCATTTTGAGTAAGACATAGACACAGGCCACACCTCTTTCGGTAAACCTGACAGGCCACACCTCCATCATTGAGAATGGCCGGGACCAAAGATCTCTATAGAGATAGAGATTAATTTTCAGCCCTTTTTACTGAAAATGAGTGGACAGAACACATGCAACCTTCCTGAAAGTGACAGGCACAGAGGTCACGCCTCCTTTAGTCACACTGACATCCACAGAGCCCACGCCTCCTTCTCTGACATTGACAGGTACAGAGGTCACGTCTCCTTCTCTGACACTGACAGGCACAGAGGTCACGTCTCCTCTGACATTGACAGGCACAGAGGCCACACCTCCTTCTTTGACACTGACAGGCACAGAGGCCACGCCTCCTCTGACACTGACAGACACAGAGGCCACGCCTCCTTCTCTGACACTGACAGACACAGAGGCCACGCCTCCTTATCTGACACTGACAGACACAGAGACAACACGCCTCCTTCATTCACACTGACAGGCACAGAGGCCACGCCTCCATCACTGACAGTGACAGACACAGAGGTCATGCCTCCTTCATTCACATTGACAGGCACAGAGGTCATGCCTCCTTCACTGACTGACAGGCACAGAGGTCACACCTCCTTCACTGACTGACAGGCACAGAGGCCACGCCTCCTTCACTGACTGACGGGCACAGAGGTCATGCCTCCTTCATTCACATTAACAGGCACACAGGCCACGCCTCCTTCTCCGACATTGACAGGCACAGAGTTCACGCCTCCTTCACTGTCAATAAAATAAGGATTTTTTTTTTTTTAACAGACTCACCCTGATATCTGTATTTTCTTGCTTCAGTGATTGATGCATGGTGTAATGCACGCCCAGTTCAGCTCTCTATCACCGGTATAACACCCAGAACTTAACACGTGCGTTCTCATTGTGACAATCCGGTATGGTGACAGTGTACCAAAACTCAAACTGCTGAGCACAGTAATCAATGTCTGTCTGTTTCTGGGCCATGAGTCACGTGGAGGTGAAAGCGAGTGTTAATGTGACAGACACAGGAACCCTTCCTCCCTTCTCCCACCCCAATAGTTTACCAGAATATATTAAAGGCCAGGGTTGGGGGATGGTGCTTTGACGTCAGCGGTGCACGGAAAGCACTGCAGATGGCAGGCCCTAAACTCTATGTGAACTCCGAACACTTGGCTTTGCCTCTTCGTTTGGCCAGGCAGCTCCAGAAGGGTGTAGAGTTTAGTGTGCTCGGGCCATAGAGGAGACATCTGGAGACAGTGTGAATGTTTGTCTTGAAACTGAATAATAGCTGGTGGGAGATCAGGTGGACGAAAGCAGGGTGAGAACTGTTAGGGTTAAGCAGCATCAGCTCGCATTACAGTATGAAGACTTTGCTTAATTATGTGGGACAGAGATAAAATTTCATCCTCACAGTTTAATAGGTGGTTTCCAACCGAGGCGTCATGCAAACAAAACAGCAGTGCCGCCCACGACACACACAGTATAAACACACACACATGTATTAAGATGTTGTAAGATTTTCTCTCAGAGCACTCAGCATGTGTTTAAAGACGATGAAAGCTGCCGTATCATTATTCTCGTTTTATTGAGGGTTAACATCTCCCAAGCAATGCCTCTTTATTAGCTTGATTTATCTGTCTATAAACATGACGAAATAATATTTTAAATGAAATAAATTAAAAACAATCAAGTAATTAATATCTAAATAAATAAATATATATTTTTTTGTTTTTTAGGACATAATGTTTAATTGCATGTCCTTACCAAATCCATTCCTGATAAAAAAAAATCCATTCCTGTTTGTTTTATTGTTTTCTGCTTAAATTAATACATTCGATACAGTATATGTACAGATTTGTGTATAAATGGTTGGAACAGACAATGTTAAAGTTTTTAATAAATAAAAATTGATAACTAGTCAATTGCTGTGGTATAAGAGGAATAAAACACCTCAGGCCACGCTGTTATACTTTAGAGAAATTACTGCACTTAGCCATAGTTACAGTAACTCTGCTTATGTTTCTGTTATAGCACACTTCAAACATTTGAATATTTCATTCATTACAGAATTAACTGTTATTTTTCTTCAAGCTTGTTTCGTTCTGGTTTTCTCCTACAATCCTAAGACATGCGCTGGAGGCTGACTGGCGTTTCCAAATTGCCCGTATTGTAAATGGGTGTGTAACAGTGGCGATTTCTTTAAGACTGCAAGGGAAGCTCAGCTTCCCCTATAATGTCACAAAATTAATGGTCA
>JAOVVB010000008.1:23837188-23854668 GCA_028570985.1 Heterobranchus longifilis
TATATCCTCTTGAAATTTGCAATAGAGATGATTTACACAGCTATGATATAGAGAAAGTGTTTTCTCCAAATTATATATAAATAAATATATGGAGTTATAGGACATTAATCAGTAATGGAGCAGTGTGATGCAAGTGAGTTATTATTTTTATACCACAGAAATCTAAGAACAATTACAAGCTTTAATTTTTATTTTTTTTAATATATATATATATATATATATTTTTTTTTATTATTAATGTCATCTTTTTTTTATCTTAATCTGTTTTATTTTCAAGTTAAGTTAAGTTAATGTGATGGAACATCAGTGAAATAAGTTAGTTTCTCTTACATTACAGCAGCCAGGGTTACAAACACTCATTCCCTATCTTTCTCTTCAAAAGTGTACCTTATTATAAACTCCTGACACTGGAGACTCCTTCCCTAAATATTAAATAAATGTCTCCTCCAAAAAAATGTTACCATGTCAAAATTTGTTCTTATAATCCTATAATTAAAATAAATCCCTTTGTAAGCTGTTACTATTATAGCGATACTATAGTATAATAATAGGCATTAACATCATCCTGTGATTATAGAGCAGTCTCACTACAGTCAGAGCTACGGTTATAGGAAATGAATCAACACCATCTGACCAAGTACACTGCAGATAATTTTGCGTGTTGGGTAAGGTTAGGGTAAGAAAATGATCCAAGGTCGTGACTGGGACAAAAAAACTTCAAGTTTGCGCTAACAAAAATTTTAAAGATTTTAAAGTCCAATTCTATTGAATTTAATTCAATTTTGTTTGTATAGCGTTTTTAACAATTGTTATTGTCAGAAAGCAGTTTTACAAGTTGTTCATAGTATAAACTTTTATACTTTTTGTTTTATAAAGCAAGTTCTGTATATAAGAGATAAAATTAAAGATGTACAGATGGATCAGTCCAGTGAACGATCACCGATCAGCCTCACTTATAGCCGATGCTGTGGTGATCGTGCATGTGCTCCTGAGTGGTACAACAGAAAAGCGTTCCATTTGTTTAGACCCCGCTACAGCTCTACAGAACCGGGAGTCTAAGGAGCAGATTGGCCTTTTGCGTTACATTTGGTACAGCCCTCTAACTACAGTATTTCTTTAACGAGTGAAAACAGGTCTCAGGGCTACCCCTCATATAATGCATTATTGTACCTCATACTCCTTTTTTTCACTCCTCCTCCAAATGCACTGTTTCAGTGTCTATGGTAATTAGTTACTTCTGAGCCCCTCCAGAGAACAGCAGGGCTGAGCAAAAAGCCAGAGGACGGGCACTACCTACTGTATATGACATCATATTTGGAGAAAAAAATTAAATTGGCTTGTTTAAACCCCAGACAATACAAAAAAAGAAAATAAATAAATAAAAAGCACAAAAAGCTCTCGATTTTTTGTGTGTACATTGGAGACCCATGCGAATGTCTAAAAATGACTAAAAAGCCCTTTAAGATTTAAGATTAGTAATAAGTTTTGTAATACGGTGCAGTTGAAAAAAATTTAAAAGTCCATGTTTTTTTTGTTTTCATGAATATACAATTTAATTTCCAATTGAAGAAAAGTTACAAAAAGGTTTGTGTGTGTGTGTGTGTGTGTATGTATTGTCAATTATCAGTGCATCACGAGCGATCATTTATGACATGAGCACAAAATCTTCCCTGTGCTTTGCTTTTGTGAGAATTGAATCCTGACTATTTTTTAGAAGTGAAAATAATTCCACTTTCAGTCACACATTGCAGTCGTGCTAAACTGAAATGTAAACACATTCCTAAGCTTAACTCTTACCCAGGACATGTTTTAAACCTGTTTAAATGTCTGAAAATATTTGCCCCCTACAGCAGGATATGAGCGATGTGTTATCATTATATTTCTTTTATCAATAATCTAGCTATTTGAGGGAAATCGTCGAGTTTTCTTATCTTATTTAGCTTTCTATCGGTAATGTGAGCAGCCAACAGGCTGGAAAAGTGATGTCTACAGGCAAGGACATCCATTCTGCATCTGTTTTCGTTTCGCACCCTGTCTGTGTGTGTGTGTGTGTGTGTGTGTGTGTGTGTGTGTGTCTGCGTGCACTGATTAGCTTTGGGGCAACACAAGAATGCAGAAATCAAGTGGAATAAGTAAACACGTAAGAAGAGAATACACAGTCAAAGCTGGAAAACAAATAGCATGGTAGCTAGGTCTGGACCGAATGAGAACATTGAAAATGTGTGTGTATGTGTGTGTCTACCCTGGATTTGAATGGGCCACTTTCACAGCCACAAAGGTGTATCTAGTATCTGCTTGTTTATTCTATTTGTGTAATTCAAGTGTCATTGTTTGCTGAGAAAGAACCCTGAACAAAGTGTGTGTGTGTATGTGTGTGTGTGTGTTATTTAGATTTGCATACAGGTTCTTAACAGTTTTAAACTGCATTGATTTCTGGATATTTGCTTTAGTATTCAGGGAAAGAAAGCTTAAACAGAATTAATAGTCTAATTATAATCTGTCTGTCACATGTTTGAAAAAGAAAAAAACCCCAGATATGATCAAACAGCAGGAGGTAATTTTTCAACGAATAGAAAACTCTCTCGATCATGGCAGTACGACAGAAAATTCAGAGATAATTTAAATCAGCAAGGGGAATAAATCAGTGGTTGTTTGGGAAAAAAGTTTTTAAAAACAGAAATTCAGACTTACACCAATCTCACAAGATTATCCGTGTTCAAAGCCAAGCATGTCAAATGAACACACACACACTTAGACACACGGACCCACTAAACCATGAGCGGTCCATGCT
Source organism: Heterobranchus longifilis (assembly GCA_028570985.1). Classification (NCBI taxonomy): domain Eukaryota; kingdom Metazoa; phylum Chordata; class Actinopteri; order Siluriformes; family Clariidae; genus Heterobranchus; species Heterobranchus longifilis. The sequence goes on from JAOVVB010000008.1 coordinate 23,839,980, forward strand.
CACTCATCTTTGTTATTTTAACCACTGATTTTATTCCACACGTACATTTGCCTGTCCTGAAACCTAATGTCTGCCTCTTATTTATCCTTCAGGAACCCATGCCTTTGGCTGCGTGAGAAGTGTTGGCTTATGCAACGAGGAAACAGTGGGACAATCTGGTGCCCAGAAGTCTGAAAAGTGTGTAGATGTGTGTACAAAGGATGAGATTTGACCAGCACTAGGAGAAAAGACATTTACAAAGTGAACTGAAGATCAGATGATCGTGCCTGGTGGAATACCGAGGATCACTGGCTTTATAACACGTGGGTGGACGTAGAGGTGCTTTTGCTAGAGCTACACTCTTTCCTTCAACACTGACAGACTCATTTCACCGGTCGCTTTCTGGGGGGGTGTCCCCTGGTATAACCCCCCAAGTTGACTGGATATAAAAAAAGGAAACCAAGTTAGTGAACCAGGCTTGGATGTGGTCTTCTTTCAGAATGTTCTGGTAGCAAGAAATGCCAGTTTTGTAATAGATCACAAAAAAAAAACGCACAAACTGTTGGACTAGGACCATGCAAGTAGCCTAAGTAATACTTGACAAGTTATTAGTCCTGCCTCTTCTCTTCGGCACCATCTTGATTTCCTTGATTTAGACTTCTTTCCCAACCTCACCTCGGGCCGCGTGTTGTCAAACTTTTGCTTTGTGTTTGTGGCCTGTACTTTCTCCGTGTTGTGGAGTGTGTTTCTGACCATGGGGTGCCGGCAGAGTTCGGAGGAAAAAGAGGCAGCCAGGCGCTCGAGGCGCATTGACCGGCACCTTCGCTCAGAGAGCCAGCGACAGCGACGCGAGATCAAACTTCTTCTCCTTGGTACCAGCAACTCAGGCAAGAGCACCATTGTCAAGCAAATGAAAATCATCCACAGTGGTGGGTTCAACCTCGAAGCTTGCAAGGAATACAAACCGTTGATCCTTTACAATGCCATCGATTCGCTCACGCGCATCATCCGAGCTCTCGCCACGCTCAAGATTGACTTCCACAACCCTGACAGGGCTTATGACGCTGTCCAACTTTTCGCCCTCACGGGTCCTGCTGAGAGCAAAGGGGAGATCACGCCAGAGCTTCTAGGCGTGATGAAACGATTGTGGGGCGATTCAGGAGTCCAAGAGTGTTTCCAGCGCTCCAACGAGTATCACCTTGAGGACAACACTGCCTACTACCTGAATGACCTGGACAGAATCTCAGCACCCGAGTACATCCCGACTGTGGAGGACATCTTGCGTTCCCGTGACATGACCACCGGCATCGTGGAAAACAAGTTTACCTTTAAAGAGCTTACCTTCAAGATGGTAGATGTGGGTGGGCAGCGCTCAGAAAGAAAGAAGTGGATCCACTGCTTCGAGGGCGTGACTGCTATTATATTCTGCGTAGAGCTTAGTGGCTACGACCTCAAGCTTTATGAAGACAACCAGACGGTAAGGACATGTATAAATTACATTAAGTTAAATTCTAGCATTACAAATAGATCGGCAAAACAGTAAAGCTTGTTAACAGCAACAAGCTTGGATTAAACCACATTGGGGGGAAGGTAGAGAGGGTACACAAGATAAAGCAAACACAACCACACGTTCCTGACATTATCATCACTCTGCTGTGTTATCATCATGGTAAATCCATCCTGCTACTTGCCCACAATGCTCCAGTTTCTTTATCTTCTTTATTTCATATTTCCTGTTCGCAGCATTCTGCTCTCACGCTCAAGACTCTTATGAGCTCCGGTCTCTGCTAATAATTTGCAGATGATGTTTACACTGGCCATGCCGAATCTGATAACTGTGGGTTTACTTTGCGGTTAAATAAAGGTGTGCTTGAGGATGGCTCGACTGCCATCCCGAGATTTCTTTGTTCCTTAACAAGACATCCAAAGTATCTTGTTAGCCTGGATATCAATTAGTGTTTGGGAGTTAAAAATAAGTCTTCTGTGAGTCACACAGGGGGGAATATGTACAAGAGTGATAATTGAGTTCACAGTGCAAAGTGTTAGGGTGTACCTGCGAGACATGGCAGCTTTGGTGCCGTGGGGAAATTGCAAATTTGAAAAGTTTTCAGTGCCCGGCCCTGTTTGAGAACGCACGGGAGGTTGAGTTGAGAGACAGCCGGAAATGAAATTCGACAGTCAGAAAGAAAGGGCTGGTGGGATGGCCAGCGGTTCTCCTTCAGAAGTTCTTTCGCACTCTGCTTCCTTATCTCTGAGTTAAATGCTGGTTCAGACACGGTCTTCGAACGTGAGTCATAAGTGTTAATCTAAATCTGGGCAACGAGTGCATAGTGTAGCTACAGTCTTTTTCACGAGTATATTAACACAAATTATTCATCACCTCTTTTAAGATGGAAGTGGAGCATGAGCTGTTAAAGTGTATTGCACTGTCTTGTGAATATATGGATTGTTTAAGAAGGAATATGAAATGATACAGTCCATACGCTTCCAAATTTGTGTACACAAATAAACTCATTTGAAGATCCATTCATTGTCATACCGCTTATCCTGTGTAGGGTCAAGCAGGGTCTGGAGTCTATCCGAGGGAACTTGGGGCACAATACAGGGTACACCCTGGATAGGGTGCCAACCCATCACTGGGCACACACACTCACATACACCAAGTTATACACTAGGGGCAATTTGGAAATGCCATTCAGCCTACACTGCATGCCTTTGGATTGTGGAGGGAAACCAGAGCACTTAGAGAAAATCAACCAAGCATGCAATGAACATGCAACCTCCCCTATTCATATTCTCCACTTCATAAATCCTGAAGCAATCATCTAGATGAGAGTGTTTCAGAGCTCGAACCCATGTACTGATAATTGATCAATTTTTTTTTAAGTTGGCATTGTTTCTCAAACATTCAGTTGCTCTGTCTTTGACTTTGGTAGTGAGCAAGTAATCACAACTTAGTTTACTAATGACAGCAAAAGAGGTGCAGCTCACTACACCTTCAGGAAAATCAACGGCATGAGTCTGTCTAGCTTTTTTCATAGTAATGAAATTGAATCTTTATATTTACAGGCACAACACTGGTGTCCAGTCTCATCCAAAAGCACCAGGGTGTTCTGGGTTACTTTCAAAGTGAGGATTTATATATCATTTAGTTTATTTTGCTGATAATAAACTGCACAACAGCAATTAGGGTTCTTTGTACAAGCATGGCAGTGCTGGGATTTGAGCACCAACCTTTCCAATCAGCCCTGTGCCTTGACCACTGCATGTGTTCTCACAGTGTTTGCATGGGTTTCCTTCATGAGGTTTGCATGGGTTTCCTATTGCCATCTCAGGGAGTTTTTCCTCGCCAGTGTCGCCGTTGCCCTTGGCCAGGGACAATCTTATCATTTTGATTCATGCACATTCACATTTCATATAAACTTCTTTATATGCTGCTTTGCGACAATGTCAACTGTTAAAAGCGCTATACAAATAGAATTTGTGGATATATTGTGCAAGGACAGAGTTATGGCAAGGTGGAGTGATGTCTGAGGCATGGCAGGGGGACGGATTAAGCCCATGATGATGCTGTGAGCCAAAATGGTGTCCTTATCAGGGGAGTTTGGGTTGCCAAAGACCTTCTCACCAGAGTCAGAGGGCAAAGATAGTTGGAGAATGGTTGCTGCACTCACAATATAACCATTTAAATGTGCGAGTTTAGATCTCACCCATACTGTATAAAGTTTATTGTGAAGGGTCGATAATGGCGTTGTGCAACCATTTAAAGATGAAAACTCAGTAATGGCTTCCTAACATTTGTTGCAGTCTAAGAGATCTTCCTAACACAGAAATAATGAGCTTATTGAAGGACTTCTGGACCTCTTATTTGCCGTAGGCTAGTGGATCAACACTTCATTACTTCATTACTAGTGTTGAGCCAGAGAAGAGGTTTGAGTAAAACCGGAATTGTAAATAAAAGAAATGTCATGGTCAGAGAGCTGGCAGGTGTAAACTGATACAATGAGACCTGTCTTCAAGTTGTAAAAAAAAAAGAAAAGAATACTCTACATAAGCTGAAGCTAGAGCTGTAGTTAAATGTCTGGTGGAGCCTTTCCACTGGGACAGTAATTATAATTTAATGACGCATGTACTCGTCTGTCTCTGTCACACCACACATCCTTTTTTCGATCCTCTTCTTTTTGTTGACCCATCCCTCCTATACAAAAAAAGAGGAGCGGGTTGTCACAGCAACTGTTGCCTAGCAACAGGGTAGTCCAACGCTTTTAATCTCAGGCTGTTGACAATGAGCTGTTACGGAGAGACAAGTGGGGAAAGGGAGGATGGGCTGAGAGAGAGAGAGAGAGAGAGAGAGAGAGAGAGATGAGGAGGAAAGGATGTAGTACGGGGTGGAAGCGAGATAATGAGTGTGTGTGTATGTGTGTGTGTTTGAGTGACAGGCAGGCAGGCAGCATGTGCCCGTGTGGACTTGGGCAGGGCCTAGAGGGAGCTGCATTGCGCAACCCAAGCAGTGAGAGATAGGGAGAGAGGGAGGGAACAAGAGAGAGAGAAAGAGACTCATGGATCTGGGTCATGGGAGAAAAGCAAGCAGGCACCTCAGGAGGCCGCGTTTGGCTTCGGTACTCGCTTTAGTCACGGAAAACCACTGGCTACAAAGCATCTTTTCTCTTCTTACCTAATAAACGACAGCTGCTTATGCTCATCTTCAGTCAGGACGAGTTTTCCGAACTCAATCAGGCCTTGTTTTTTTTTTTCTGTTTGTCCTGTCTCGGTTTCAGAATAATGGCTAGACCTCAAACTCCTGACCTACATTCAAAGATGTCCGGTAATGATGCTTATGTAATATATACGCTGTTGGCTATAATTTCCTATTTTGATTTACACATGGCCGAGACTTGACAATCTGTGGAGAAAGTTCAAGATGTACAGTAGCTCAGGGCAGAGCTGCACTAACTTTGTCGTGCCACTTGATTTTTCGATTGCAAAAGCAGACCGAGCTCTAAAGAGCTGAAGTGCTGAAGTGGGTTATGGTTTATTTTGCATAAAAAATGGGGTCAAAAGCGGTTGTAGAAAAAAAGGTAATACAACACAAGCCATTTAATGCTGCTGTGCTGTTAGTCAGCTTAATATTTTTGAGTTGAGAGAAATTACGCAAACCAGTGATACTGAGTACAGCAATTATATCACGTCATAAAAAACCTTAAATACATTAAGATAATTTTGATAATATTTTGCTATAAAAAGGCAGACAAAACCTTTTTGACAACATGTTACAGAGGAATATATAGTTTTTCTTTTAGTGCATTTGGCAATTTTTACAACATTTAAAAAGAAATCTACATGCGTTTTGTTTTATCATAAAAAGTAGACATAAAGTTTTCACAAATTTCACATTAATGTCTATAAGACAGATACTGAGGAGTGAGAGAACGGCCCGACGTGTGCTGTAAAGGGATACCGGGCGAGTCAGACAGACTGCTTATGGCTCCCTGTCCTTTTAAGGCAAAGATAATCCACATCATCGTTGGAGGCACGTAATCAGCAGGACAAGACTCTTTTAACAAACAGTTACTAGATTTACGTTGCATGAATGGACTCACAAACACGACTGGATTTTTGAATAGAGACCAAGAGAGTCGAAAAAAGACATTTGGCATTTAGTGTATCAGACTATTGGACAAAAAAAAAAAAAACTCATCATACTAGAGAAGGAATTTAGTGCCTGGATTCGGGCTAAATGAATCAATGAATGTAAATATAGTTGCATTGTAGGCTAGCTAGTTGAGATTGTGGTTTTAGCATTCTAGAAAGTGTTAAAGTTAAATATTGTTTAAGTTTATGTATTAAAGATCCTCTCAGAAATAATGTTAGGTTAGCTAAACCTTAGCAGGTGACATAGTGCTAAAGCTAAAGCTAGTTAACATATTTTGGATATGCATTAAAACCCCTCTCAGAAATCCTGCTATAGCTAAAATTTTTAGCATGCTAGGATTTTTTTTAATATTTAGGATTATGAATTAAAGCTCCTGTCAGAAATAATTTTAGGTTAGCTCAACCTTAGTATGTGACATAGTGCTAAAGCTAGTAAACATATATTAATATTAATTAAAATCCCTCAGAAATCAGAAACCCTGCTAGGCTAGCTAATTTTTTTTAGCATGCCAGATGGTGTTAGAGCTGAAGATAAAGTTCATATTTATGTTTAAGAATTAAAGCTCATCTCAGAAATCCTGTTCAGTTAGCTAAACCTTAGCAGGTGACATCTGTTAATATGAATTACAAATCCTAGCAGAAACCCTGAAAATGTCATTTTAGTATGCTACATAGCTTTGGAGGAAAATATTGTAAACATTTAATTTTTTACCTTTTACCGAAATAGACTATTTAGCTTTTTTTTAAAATTTTTTTAATGTATTTATTTATTTTTTATTTACATTTTAGATTCTCACAAAAGAAAATATCAGTTTATTTTTAATATTGAACAAACATTATTAATGAGGTTTCAATGTATAAAACATGTATTAAGTTAGCTTATGATAGCCCGTTAGCTAACTAGCTAGTATTAAGTTTTTCAACATTTAGCAGTGGTGTTTCGACATTCCATATAATACAAAAAAATGTAAATTCTCTTAGAAGTACAGTCTGTTTCCTGTGTTAGCCATGGAGAGGAAAATGTAGAAGAATTACTCAAAAACCCTTTCAGAAATCCTGTCATGTTAGCATATGTTAGCCAGATAGCAACTGTCAGCAATAACCATGCATAAGTATGTTTCTACAAATGAAATTACCTTAGGTTAGGTTAAAAATTACTTTCACAGAAATTCTGTTCAGCGCATTACAACTAGTTAATATTATGAATATATATACCCTACCAAAAATAAAAAAAACCTACAAAAATTTTCCTTATAGCAGGTTAGCTTGTAACTAGCAGTGCTTTTGAAGGCTACAAGATTAGTATATTTCTAGAAGTTTAGTTTAGCTTTGACCTTTTCTGCTTTTAAGACTTTTGCTCCATAAATTTTTCCAACCCATGGACCTTTTATCCAGTGACAACATGGAAAACTATGCAAAAGATCAAGTTAATATTGCATTACTAGGGCAAGGGGTATACTGTAAGTGTGGGACGAGACACAGTTTCTTGGGATTTAGAAGGATAAACGTTTTACACAATGTTAGTTTCATTAGTTTTATTAGAATGTGATCTTTAAGTAACAGGGTTCTCGAGAAGGAGGTAAAGGCCACTGGATGTGCAGACGGAGATTAAGAAATCATGAATAGTTCGATCATTAACAGGTGCAGTGTAAGACACACACTATCTTTCTAAAAATTACCTCGAGTCCTTCCTATTGAACGTAAGACGATTGGATTTTTCCGACAGCTGGGGCGTCGCCTCACACAGGATACCTTTCTTTTTTGGAAGCAGAGATTGAGCGTGCTGCTGAAGCACTTCATTATTTCTTAATTAACACCTGGGTGTGTGTGTGGAGTGCTGGTAGAAGGACAGAAAGCTTCCCAGGGGGTGTGCTTCCACCTCATCCTCACCACATCCTTTCTTGCTTTCTCTCATTTCTCTCTCTTTCTGTCTCTTTCTCTCTCCACCACATTACCTCTTGTGTTTCTGCTGTTGTAACTTTGAAGAGACTGAGATTACAGAAATCCCTTTGCTGATTTGTAGGGACCCTAACAAGTCCCGTAGACAGCCCAGGATTTGGTATGGGGTGGTGTGATGTGGAGCTGAACTCTCTCTGAGGGCCTCCTTCAACTGGGTGGGTCTCTCACCAGCTCAGCCATGACAACACACACAAACACACACACACACACACACTCACACAAACACACACAAACACATACACACACAGCCTAGCACACATCTCTGTGTGCTACCCCTCCCTCTTTCCCTTTACCAAAAGTAACTCAACCCATTTTCCCAGAAGTGTATGATGTGCTCTTTCGAGAAGAACACCAGTCAGAAGGTCGATCTGATTTTTAGAGATTATAATCATTATGCTTCTCTGATAGGTTTCACATAAGACCGTGGAGATTTGGCAAGACTTCCTCATATGAGATAAAGTTCTCCCCAGCTAAATTAAACAGCTGCATCATAATGTATATTGTTTATATAAGATATAATTCCATATTGCTGTCAGTCTTACTAAAAGAGACATGGCGTCTCTGTTAGTGTCTGAGTCTTTGAGTATCAGTGAAAGAGGCGTGGCCTTTGAGTCTGTTAGTCTCAGTGAAGGAGGAGTGGTGTCTGTCTGTTACTCTCAGTAAAGGAGGCGTGGTGTCTGTTATTCTCAGTGAAGGGGCGTGGTGTCTGTCTGTTAGTCTCAGTGAAGGGGTGTGGTGTCTGTCTGCTAGTCTCAGTGAAGGGGCGTGGTGTGTGTCTGCTACTGTAGTCTCTGTGAAGGAGATGTGGCTTTTGAGTCAGTAATTCTCAGTGAAGGAGGCGTGGCCTCTAAGTCTGTTAGTCTCAGTCAAGGAGGCGTAGTGTCTGTTAGTGTTAGTGAAGGAGGTGTGGTGTCTCTGTCTGTTAGTCTCAGTGAAGGAGGCGTAGTGTCTGTCTGTTAGTCTTAGTGAAGGAGGAGTGGCTTTTGAGTTTGTAATTTTTAGTGAAGGCCTCTGAGTCTGTAAGTATCAGTGAAGGAGGCGTTGTGTCTGTGAGTGTTAGTGAAGGAGGTGTGGTGTCTCTGTCTGATAAGCTCTGTGAAGGAGGCGTTGTGTCTATCTGTTAGTGTTAGCGAAGGAGGGGTGTTTTCTCTGTAAAAGAGGCATGGCCTCTGTGAGTCTCTGTATCTGTCTGTCAGGCTCAATGAAGGAGGCAGTTTACTGACAGAAGTAAGGAGTGTCCATGATTTGGTGCCAAACAGGCTATAAAGATGCAATTATTTTCCAGCTGGAGAACCTTTTACAAGTTTGGTAATTAAGAATACATTGTAAACGACAGGAGAAGTATGCCCAGCATTTGGCCAAAAGTATACAGACAGCTGTCTATTATACTTTTACTGCTGTAACAGACTCCCCTTAGCCCTAGCCCTCCCTCTTAGTTCCAGCAAAGTAAAAATTGTAATTCTACGGAACACAAAGAACTTTCAATATATTCGCGTGCTTACAACATGGAATGATCCACATATGGATGTGATGCTTAGGTGTCCACATACTTTTGACCATATCTTGTGTCACACTCACTCATCTTTTCTACCGCTTTATCCTGTATTCAGGGTCGCAGGAACCTGGAGCCTATCCCAGGAGGCTTAGGGGGTACACCCTGGACAGGGAGCCAATCTATTCGCAGAGCACACACATATACACACACTCATTCACACACTATAGGTAATTTGGGAACGCAATTAGCTTAACCTACATGTCTTTGGACTGTGGGAGAAAACCGGAGTACCCGGAGGAACCCCACCAAGCAAACCAAGGAGAAAATTGCAAACTCCATGCACACCGAGACGGGAATCAAACCCGGACCCTGGAGGTGCAAGGCGACAGTGCTAACCACTACACCACCATGCCGCCCTTGTGTGTCACATTAGTATAAAATTACTAAGAAGGGTACGTATAGTTATAGACCCCAAGCAATGCTGTAGTGGATTTACATCCTATTTTTGGACATCTAAACCAGTGGGTATCAGTTACTTAGCCATATGTAATTATATTAACTCTGAAGGTTGGTGAATGTTGAGGGGCCACTGATGTAATTACTGTGGCTAAAGGGTTTGATGGTATAGTGTTTATAAGGAGATAAAATTACTGCGATATAGTATAAATGTTCTGGAGACATTTAAACGTAAAAAGGTCTCAGTTTTAAATTATTATCAACACTTACACTGTAGCTGCTAAAAAGAATGCTTATGATTATTATAGGTGGGTGAAATGTACATATATAGACCTAGCTATATGCGCATGGCCTGATCTATAGATAGTATGATGTATTTTAGTTTGGTAAAACTCAAACTCAAGCCAACATCACAGTCATGCACAACAACACATCATTACTTTAAATGCCAAATCATATTAGAAATGCCCGGAACACGCTGTGAAAAAGCGTTGCTCTGGTGTGTATCTAATTACCGGCTGCATTTACGCTAAAATGTCCTTAAAATGCTATCAATTTAACCATCAGCCCTGTTCTGACTCGGTATTAGAGAATAGATCTCTTACTCATCATCATCATCATCATCTCAGTGTGTATGTGTGTGCGCTCTCTCTCTCTCTCTCGCTCTCTCTTTCGCATATACACCCTCACACTCAAACAGCAGTAGATCTTGTGATTTGCTCCGAGCCATGATGTTTTGCTTAACCTTTTGAACAGCAGCACAGTCTTTCCCTCGCTGAACATTCCTCGAGTCACAGGTTGCTCTGGCTCACCACATGCCTTGAGCCAATGTGTTACACACTCTTAACACTACAGTTTTAACAGCACACACATACACTGCATGTATATACAAATACACCCTTGTACGCTAAACATACTCTCACGCTACTGCACAGACATATGTCTCGAATATGGAGCTTTATCCAAGAGACCGGTGTTCACTGATTTACTATGAGATCGACATAGTAAATCAGCAGACAACGCTTTCAGGATACAAGTGGGATGATGCATTTTTCACTGGATTTGAATTTAGTTAGTCATTTGATAGACATCTTTAGCCAAAAAAAAATTACTTGCATTAGTGAAAAAAGTTTATGTAAAAATATGAGGGGTGTTCAATTCAAACTGGGACTTTTGATTGTGCAGAATAACAGAATACAGTTATGAGAATAGAAAAACTCACTTTATGTCTCTATATAATTCCCTGCTACACTAATGCACTAGATTAGTGCTTGGATACCACCAAGGTAGAAAGTTTTTTCAGCATACCGGTGCCATGATCGGACTGTCCACTTCACGTCTGAAGCCCTAGCCTCCCAGGAACTCCTTTAATCTCCTAAACATGTTGAAATGGCTTGGAGTGAGGCACAGGGGGATTATATAGAGAAATAAAGTTTTTTTTTACTCTCATAACTGTATTCTGTTATTCTGCACAATCAAAAGTCCCTGTTTGACTTGAACACCCATCGTAGTTAGCAAGACAGCGTTTGTGATGACACAGAATGTAGTATTGGCATAAAAAATTGACTTTTTGTGAACTGGTATGTTTCAGCAGAGTGTACATATATAGGTAGAACTGAGACAGAGGGCGTAAAGCACCGCTGCATTGCTTTCTTGGGATGGAGATAATGTGGCAGTCAAATGAAATTGTGGGTAACAGGAAACTATTAACCAAAGTCAATAAGAATATAGTAGCTTAATATAGAACTCTGAAATCCTGCGAGATTACATGTTATTTATAAAAAATAATATTTAAGCTAACCAAAGAATTTTTATTTTAGAGAAGAGTCTTTGGTTTGTATGTAAATTAGTTTTTTTTCTGTAATTTAAGAGATCATGGCTTAATAGAGTAGCTGATACTAGTGATGTCATTCATAATTCTCATTTACGAAATGAATCAAAATAATCTTTTAGTATATTACGTTCATTTATTTGAATGAATGGATGAATGCAGGTTCATGCTCCAAGATTTATTAATAGAATCCAAGCGGTAATTAAAGTCAGGACTCAGGAGTGTCGACGTTGTGTTTTACAACGAGCACAATGATCACGCCGGGTTACTGTTGCTCCCGTGCTCATGTGCAATTTCAAATTTGTTTACCCTGTGTTAAAAATGTTCAAAAAACGGTACATGCAGAATTGAACATTTTATGATGAACAATTGAAAAAAAATGAAAAATGTTCTGGAAATAAAACTCAGGCACTTATTTATTTATTTTTGTGAAAAGGAGAGTGTAAAAGGTTTGGTTGCCCAAATAGGACATGACTTCTGAAGGGGTATAAACCATATTTTTGGAGACATAATTCATATTAGTGCTATTGATTTGAATCAAATTGAATTCAATCTAATCGAAAGTCTACATATGATACACAGCTTGAACTCTAATGTGGTTTGTATGAGGGGTGTGAACATGGAAATGTACCTGTGAAACTCTCAGACGTATAATGACATGAAAAAATAAGCAAAAAAAATTATCAAGTGCACTTAGGAATAACAAAAATAACCCAAGCACAAAGCATGGCGGGGTACACCTTGGATGGAGTGCCAACCTATGTCAGGGCACAAGCATAAACATTCCAATCAGCCTGGACAGCATGTTTTTGGACTTGCAGGTCTCAGGCAGAAATGCACCAAGAACCTGGGTGTGATTGTGAGGTTCCATTCAAGTAGTCTAAACGCAGTATATGCGAAAGCACCCAAGGCTTTAAACGAAGTGGTCTCTGGCGCCTTGATTGCATCAAGAAAGCAATTCGAGTGCACGAATCAACCGAGCGTGATGCGATGTGGTTTGGGTTTTGGTGTTTACAATACGAGTAGACTCAAAAGGCCACTCACTCAAACTTCATCCGGGTAACAGTGAAATATGGATAATGGAATCCTAGCTAGTTATTTATATGAGGCTATTATTTTGGCTGTAGTTTTTTAAAAAGTGAATGAAAGAAAGTGAGTGAGAGAACAAAAAAATTAATATAAATGTAGTACCAGCAGCTTCTGGAAAAAGAGAGAAAAAAAAAAACAATGTTGAAAGAGAATCTTGTTGCAGAGGAATCAAAACCAGCCCCAGCCCCATGCCATGTGCTCACTCGTGACTCTCATTTAAGATTGAAGTTTTTGGCAAAGAGAAAAAAAATACAAACACACGTTTTGTACGTATATTACACTGCTTCCATACAGAATCAACCGTATATTCTTAAATGCATGAGTCTGTATCAATGGTCCTTTTTTTTTTTTGCTATTACTGCAATCCTAAGGGTGACACCACACCAGCAGCCAACACTGTACTTACACTTGTTCTTTCAATCAGCAAAAACATCTGGACAGCGAAGCTTGAGCTCTAAAACCGGACATGAAACCTTGAATGGCTTAATAAAACCGGTGTATTATGTATGAAAAATAACGGCGTCTCATGTTTAAGCCTGAGCACGGACCTGAGTAAAACACCCCAGGGATGTTGATTATTGTGCTGCAGCTGTATAATGACTCACACTCTGCTCGGTTGTGTTTTTGCGACACTGAAACCATCCGGAGTTATGGTGAATCTGTGCGATTTGCAGAAATTATCGGCGTCCTGTTCCACCTTGCTGTTATTGTGGCCATTAACTCTGGAGATGCGGCATGATAATTGCACGTGTACAGGTGACTAATTGAATTAGATAAGGCTCTGAGCGGGGCAGGAGAAACACAGGTTAATATCCTGACTGGAGATACAGTGCCGTGTTGAAATCTAAACGAATCAGCAGCCAAATTGCCCCTCGTTAGACACGCAGTCACTGTGGATAGTGTTTTTCTGCTTTTCATTTATGTTGTTTTGGTGCGATTTGGCCTGACAGAACAAAGCAGCAAAGACTTTTGCTGCCTTAAATGTAAATGTGATAAAATATTATAAAAGGAGATCACTTATAAAACATTATTCTGATAACTGAGTGAATTATGCATCTCTCTCTCTCTCTCTCTCTTTCTCTGTGTCTTTCTCTCTGCATATAATTTTGACATTATTTTGGTTGGTGTTAATCTTTACACCATGCTCAGGGTCAGTTTTCCATTGAACCATGAAAAATCTTGACACAGAGATCAGCAGCATCATTAAAATTACTTTGATGTGTGTAATTTATCACCCTTTTTGCAAAAACATTTTAAGAAAATGGCACCAAAAGTACAAACCCAGCAGGAACCCATAACATCGGATGAGCACTGTAACAACGTTGTGATGACGTTCACAATCAGGACAGCGCAGTTTCTGGAAGTTAGAATGGTTTTGATAAAATGACTTTGAGATAACGTTGAATGAACGACCCAGACACAACAAGTGCATCTTCAAAACAATGCAATGTTAGCATTTATTTGGAGCGTTTATGCAGTTTAATATCCATCCACACAACGTCCGACTACACCCATGGTCCCTTAAGTTTCTAGCAGTGTTTAGAATTCTGATCGGCGATCGTGACGGACAGCTGAGTGTACAGCTGAGTGTATCTCATGTCATGCATCTCTTAGTGCTGCAATGTTACCTCTCCATTTTATTTTCTGTCAAAAAAATATAACCATGACATGCATCTTGGCTCATTTTTTTTTGCTTTTGATTTAATTTAATGCTTTTAAAAAGTGCTGTTGTATGAATTTGTTGGTAGTGAATGTATTTTTTAGCATCAACAGCATGCCCCCTAGTGGAGCAGTGGTACGCACGCAGTGCTCTCAGCTAAGTGACCGGAGTTTGAATCGCGCTCAGTTCATTGGTTTGGTATTGATATTGTTTTGAAGTCGTTTTTCCTACATTGTGTCAGGGCCGTTCGTTCAACGTAATCCCACCGCCATGTAGCAAACATCATTCTGACGTTGTTTCATCAAAGTACAGTGGAACCTTGGATTACGAGCATAATTCGTTCCGGAAGCGGGCTCGTATTCCAAAACAATCGTAAACCAAATTTAATTTTCCCATGAGAAATAATGGGGACTGAAATTATTCGTTCTACAGCCCAAAAAAATAAATACATATTTATGAACATGCCTGATCTAGAATAAAAAATAATTAATACAAAACATAAAGTAAAAATAAAACAAATTAACCTGCACTTTACCTTTAAAAAAAAGTAAAAATAAATCCCGACAGA
>JAOVVB010000008.1:23917282-23930100 GCA_028570985.1 Heterobranchus longifilis
CTGTAGAGCCGTGATTAATGTGGGAGCGCAGGTACCTCTCATCCCTCCCCCCTGAGAGAGCTCGGCCAATCAGCTCTATCTGTGCCTCCGGCTGTGAGAGGAAAACAGCATCACCCGGGGTTCGAACCAGCGCTCCCCAGATGATAGAGCGAGCACTTTGCCACTGCGCCACTCGGAGGCCTTATGTGGAGATTTTTGATTCTTTATCACAACATAGATTTAAAAACGTTCTGGATTAATTTCCCCTTTACACAAGGTGGTTTGGACATTGCGAATTGCCCCTAGGTGTGAATGTGTGTTTGGAGTTAAACTACTTGCCTCCCATATGGGATGAAATCTCTTGCCTTGCTGCTTTTCTTGGACTGGACTCCTGGCTAGCATAAAGCGCTTACTGAAGAATGAACGTGTGACCTCATCTTTTCGAACTGCTTGCACATGCACTGTTGGGGGCGGCATAACACACTCGGAGGACAGCGCTATCCACTCCTCCCGCTTGCGTGAGCTCACAGACGCCCCTGATTGGCTGTAGAGCCATGATTAATGTGGGAGCACTAAGTACCTAAGTATCAAAAGGTTTTGAGATTTGCGTGCCACAGATTTATTTGTGTGCCACTTATGCCGCACGTCCTTCCTCAGACACCTTAAAACTTGGCAGTAGAATTCGCTATTGATGGCCTGGCCCCTGGGGACGACTTCTCGATGCACAATGCCACGAATGTTGAAAAAGACGAGGTCGAGCTGCAAACCTGTCTCGCTTTTTTCAGTTATGGAGATGATGGGTTCTTCCACTGTGAACAGATCATTGTCTCATGGTCGTATCCATACACCCAAGTTTCATCACTGGTTATGATCCACAGCACGCTGACTGAGTTCTTGCCAGACATTGACGCAATGTTCCTTCTTCTCTTGGGTCAGCAGCCTGGAGGCAAACTTGGCACCAACACGTCATGTTAAAATCACACGTAAGGATTGCCTGGACTGTCCGTATGACACACAGACAACGGCAGCAGTGTTGTGGATCTTGTTGGTTCTCCAAAGTTTCCGAATGGTTTCAACATTTCCAGGGGTTAAACTCGAAGATCTTCCTGATGATGTCTTTTGGCACACTGACTTATGGAGGTTGGCGACCCCTGTGGGTGCAGCCTTGTGCTGCCATCAGTTGACGTCTCGAAACTTTTTGATACCGCCTGGTAGCATTTGGTGGTTGCTCTTATCCGGATTCAGCATCATTTGTCCCATGCATGATGAACTCCATGATTTTATTAACATATTTTGTATTGTGTGTGTAACTTGGTGAAGTATATTAATTTCTCTATTGTAGGAATACTATCAGTCTAAGAAAAAGACTATAGTTTGGGAGGTGATATAGTCAGAAAAGTACACAGCCAGTTTACTGTTCATACAGTGTAGTGATGTGAAGGGAAATGAAAGAAAGAAAGAAAGACAGAAACCCACACACTGCATTCAGAACAGCATCAATTTACTACTACAGCACATCCGCCTGAACGCTGCAACGGCAGCACCACTGCGCATGCGCAATCCTGATCCTCCGTCCTGGCTATTTTTAGTGCATGACGTCACCCTTGAAATAGACCGAGCTCAGACCCCGCCCCCTTTCCCAGCCCTTGTGTGAGCAGGATTGACAGCAGGACGCTGCAGCAGAGAGAGGGAGAGAGAAACGCTGAATATAAGAACAGGAATAAAAAGACAAACTTGTGTTGACTAGATTTATATATAATATATAATATCTAAAAAGGACAAGCGCTGAAAGATGGCAGACAGAGAGCAGCTCATCCAGAGGGCTCGGCTGGCCGAACAGGCGGAGCGCTACGATGACATGGCCGCCGCCATGAAGCTGGTGAGAGACAGAGACTCTGGAATAATTGTGTGATATTTTTAACGTATTTATTTTTAGAATTGCAGTACGGGATGTTTAATGCTCGTGTGTGCAGGCATCAGACCTGTCACCATCATCATGCAGTGTAATCCCGTGCAGCAGCACAAATCCACCGCTGCTGCTTCTGTATCTCAGGTTGCCAGGTTCGTCTAATTTAGACTATGGATTAGGATAAAATTATACCCGAGGAATTTAGTTAAATTGTACAGATTAACGTTTAAGAACAAAAATCGATTGCAAGAAAGCCATTAAAATGATGGGAGAAAGGTGGAAAATACTTTGAAATGAAAAGGATAATGGTTAAATCTGGCAACCTTGTCTTTTGTCACTGCTGGAGCATCTCTTTGTGATAGAAAATGTATGATAAAAGGATTATAAAATATCTTTAATATATAAGCATATATATATAATGCTTTGTTTCTATGAATTATAGATTTAATTTAAAAACAATTGACATATATCATACTGTCACTGTATTATTAGTATACAATTTCATTTTCTAATCTTTTTTTGTTTGTTTTTTGGCATTTTATCTATTAACAATTAAGGTATTTTCTTGGGTTCTTGGTCAGCTGAGCGATGATGAAGAGATCTAAGCATCCGTCCATCAGCGGTAAAGCAAATTGCACAAAAGGATGCCCAAAGCCTATGATGTGATCTACAGTCCATAGTGATGTGTCTGTCTGAAAGTCAGATTTTAAAATAGCGATTTTTTATTTTTTTTTTGATAGTGTAATCTCATCCTGATGCACCAAGTGTGCAGACGCTCCCTTGACATTGGACACAAGGTCGGGACGATGATTAAATCAGAATTAAAACATAGGCATGTACTGTATATATCAGAACGATTATATATCTATTTAACTGGACTATAATCTATCTAATATTGTTAACAATGTTAGTGTATTTCTTAATACGTTTTGTGCTGAATTCGACTTCAGAAAATGATCCTTGACACATCCGTTGACCTCCTGTGGGCAAAGGAGACTAAGATCACAATGATTTGCCTGCAATAAGGAGAATTACACCGCACCAATTGCTATATCATGATTACAACCGCAGCACTAAAATGCTGCGTAAATAGAGAGACTCGTCCTAAATGGAAACACAGAAGTAGTGATGGTTTTAATGTGTGAATAAACGTGATGTTGCATCAGAATCACTTTGTCGCATTTTAAATCTTGCAGTCAGCTCACCGACACACGAGCACGTCTTCTTTTTCCTCCGGGATAACCTTCTGTCGGTTTTATACACTGCTGCATAACTGAAAATTATCCGGGTGCAGGGGTCATACAGCCTCTAATGTAATGATACAGATGCTGAGATATCGAGGGGTTATCATGAGGGACGAACCGTTACGATATTATCATGATACCCAGGTGCCGATTCGATTTGCATTGCAATTCTATAAACACACATTTTTAGAAATATCAGATTTTTTTTTCTCAGATTACCATAACAAACTTCACTTATAATTTGCTCCTGCCACACAAGAGCACCAGTTTAGGATTATAGAGGAACTGCAGCATGTATTAATTATAATGTATTTTTTAGATGACAAGTCGTTCATGTCACTTTTAGCTTGTCTCCTGCTACTCGTTGCTTGTGGGCGTGGGCTGCTCAACGTTTATTAATTTATAAGTAGATGTATTAAAGCAGCACAAATTAAATAACTTGCTAATCCATGTAAAGGTTTATTGTTTGAATTCATACTAGCTTAATTGCTGGATCATTTATTGTCAGAATACAGTGATGATTGTTAGTTGATTAACTGTAAAAAAAAAGATAAACAATACTGATTAAAATGCATTTCTATCTCCGCCAGAGGTTCTCAAACAGAACATGGATAGGATCTGGCTAAGTAACCCTTATTCCACACGTGTAGGCTAACTAGATCTATTTGTTTAAAGCTTTTTTTTTTTTTTTTTTTAAGTATTCTAAAAGTCTTTTCCAAATATTTCTAATTTTGGGACGAATTTAGGAAAAAGAAAAAATGAAAAATGTGTCTTATTTTATTGTTCTTAGTTATTATACTGACAAGAGTGCCCCTAGTGGTGGACTGAAGGAAATGTTGGAGCAGGATTCATGGAATCGTTCAAGGCAGTTACATGGATTTGTCATTTTGTCGATTCATACCTAATCGCTTGCTTATGTGAGAGCAGGGCGATAGAAACATGAAAGGTCACCTATAGATAGATATATGACTAGCAGACAAAGAGAGATGCATAGAAGAACTGAGATGAACCAGGAAGGGAGTTGTATAGATGAAAGACAGGCAGGCGTACAAAAAAAAAACCTCTAAACATGACTGTTGAAAGGTTGCACGTGTACATGGAGTTTATTTATAGGCCACGTCTCACAATCAGCCCCTTTTTCTTTCCTTCCCTCAGGTGACCGAGCTGAATGAGCCACTGTCGAACGAGGACCGCAACCTGCTCTCAGTGGCGTATAAGAATGTGGTGGGCGCACGGCGCTCGTCGTGGCGCGTCACCTCCAGCATTGAGCAGAAGACTGCGGCGCAGGATGGCAGCGAGAAGAAGCTGGAGCTGGTGCGTGCCTACCGCGAGACCATCGAGAAGGAGCTGGAGGGCGTGTGCCAGGACGTTCTCTCGCTGCTCGACAGCTACCTCATCAAGAGCTGTGACGAAAGCCAACTGGAGAGTAAAGTCTTCTACCTGAAGATGAAGGGCGATTATCAGCGCTATCTGGCCGAAGTGGGCACCGGAGAGAAGCGCGCCACTGCTGTCAGCGCCTCCGAGGCCGCCTACAAGGAGGCGTTCGACATCGCCAAGAACATGGCGCCTACGCATCCCATTCGCCTTGGCCTGGCCCTCAACTTCTCCGTCTTCTACTACGAGATCCAGAACTCCCCGGAGCAGGCGTGCCAGCTAGCCAAGGAGGCATTCGACGAGGCCATCGGACACCTGGACAATCTCAACGAGGACTCGTACAAGGACTCCACGCTCATCATGCAGCTGCTCAGAGACAACCTGACCCTGTGGACCAGCGACCAGCAGGACAGTGAAGGAGGGGACGCCAACAACTGAGCCATCCTCTCTCTCTCTTTTTCTCTGTTAGCGCTCTAGCTAGATGTAGTCGACTTAAATTTCCTTCGAATAAATGTCTTCTCCTGTCTTTTCTCTTCTCTTCTATTTCTATAGTGTCCATTTCCATCCGTTGGTTTTATGCAAATATATGCAAATTTTATTTAAATGAGTGCATCTTATTCGTTATACTGTACATGGTACTGTTTTGGTACTCGTGTCTTAAAGTGAGCGGGTACGGAGTATTTATAACACTATCACGACACCAAGATGATGTGGGATAGTAGCTAGCTTTAAAACTTCTTATGCTGGATAATCTTAGCTAGCTAGCATCTAACACCAATTTTGTTGCTTGAAATAAAATTTTATTACAGCGGCTTCTTTGACTCACAGTTTCCACTAGCAAACTTTTAATGCTATATTAGCCGATTGACCTGTTAGCTAACATTAGCTGTGCTTTAGCTGTAACACTTCTAGCTTACATAGCTAAAATTAACTAACAACCTGTTGTTGTACAGGTTATTGTTGGTGATCTAGTAGAGATTGTTAAACTAATCTGAATTTATTTGGACTTCCCATTTAAACTAAAGTTATAGCTAGACCATGTTTTAGCTAGCTACTTCAGCTAGCATGCTAAAGATTTTTTTTTTTACACAGCAGGAAATTTGAATGTGTCTTACATTCTAATTTGCTTATTTTTGCTTTTGTGGTATTAGCCTACACCTTAACCAGAATTTTATCCAGCAAATTAGCTAATTGATTTTACAGAATAGTCACGTCTACTTAAACACCCTCTATTTATTGTTATTGACCCATTAAAGGTTGTTAAGCTAAGGACTTTTCAAACCAGCTAAACTATGTCCTAGCTAATTAAGATAACCTGCTTAAAAATGTAAGCTGTTAGCATTTGACAAAGCAGGAAATTTTAATGTTTCTTACATAATGAAACATTCTAATTTTTTTTTTTTTTTTTTTTGCCTTTATTGTATTAGCCTACACCTTAGCCAGATGTGTATCCTTCTAATTAGACAGTGTTAGTTAGCTATTAAGCTTTAATGATTGGTTTCACACAATATTCAGGTCTATTTAACATCCTCTATCTTCCACAGGTGTAACGCTAAGGTGTCTCTGACATTTTATCACCACACACAAGTTGCTAGCTATTGTGATTTGAGCTAGCATTAGCTAACCAATTCCTTGATAACTCCATTTACACCAGACTATAGCCAATAGGCAATAAATATTGTACTATTTTAATAATAATTCACTAGCTAACTAGCTTTAATCACATCTGAGGGCCTGATTAGCTGCTTGTTAGCATTCACTGAGCACCATTTACCAGGCTACTTCGTCAGATCATGTTAGCATGTCAAATTATTGGATACTATTTTGTATGCTATTCAGCGGTATTCAACATTAACAACCAGTCAAGTCTATTAATTAGCTTATGTTAATCGAAAAATTATAGTGTAATTAAAACCAGTAGCTGAGTTCACTAGTTTTGTGTTATCTACTAAATTTGTTATTTAAACTACTAGCAAAGTTTGCTAGTAAGGTAGCTAGCATCAAGGTAACATAAAACCCATAATTAAAAGAAAAAAAATTATTGAAGTTAGTAAATGCCAGGTGAATTTCTATAGTGCTAGCATTAGATTACCTATTAATTATTAAATCTGTAACTTAGAACAGTTACTGTACCAGTTTTGCTGGCTAAGGCTAGGGAAAGGCTAGTTTAATGGAAAGTACTAGTACTACTGTAGCTGGATAATTAGTACTACTATATTACTAATTATCCCCGAATCATTTAATTAAACTAAAAGCTGCATTTCATAAGCAAGCTAGCACTGGGTTTAACTTTATTTTCAAGAATATAAGCTACTAGCAAAGCTTGGTAGAAAGCTAGCATAACTATAAATTGTACCAGTATTTTGGTAGAATGCTAGCTAAGACCAGGTTAACCATTAATTGTGTAATTTAAACGAATAATCAAGGTCTCTAGCAAGCAAGCTAGCATCAAATTCAAATAAACTGTAAATTCTGCAAAAGATACCAGTAGCAAAATGCTAACACTTGGTTCATTTTTTAAAATAAAAACTTAACTAATAAATGTGCATTTTAAATTAGAAGCTAGGTTGGACAGCAAGATAGATAGGATTAGCGCAGCTGTTATTGTGTGATTTAAATTAAAAGGCCATAACAGTTGTGTGAAGCTGAGTTTGTTAGCAAGCTAGCCAACCTTAAAGAAAAGCATCTTATTATGTATAAAAGATAGCTAGCTAGCAAAGATGAAGTAAATTCTGATAAAACTGTATGAATATTTGCTTCTTTGTGGAAATTTGCTTAACATTTGCGAAACGTTTGGATGGAAAATTAGCTCATGACATCCATCATGTCCCGTGTCTTCACTCGCTGGTGATTAGCATTCTGCTGTGTGAGTGACAGTGTGTTCCCTCTCAAAGACTTTCTCTCTTCATTAACACTGCATTATGAGATTGTGCAAGTGTGTGTGTGTGTGTGTGTGAGACAGAACACCATTAAAGACATTCATTACCACAGGAACTCGAGCTGAATGTGTACTGCTTCATTATAGAGTCCACTTAGGTCAGTCTGGTTAAATGTTCTCCTGTGTTTCCTGTCTTTTTCTCTGCCTCTTTGTTCTTTTTTTTCTCATTCGCCTCTTTTTCCTTCTGTCTATCTATTTTTCTGTCTTTATCTCTCTGTTTGGCTCTCTTCGTTTTGATCTTTCTGTCTGCGACTCTTTCTGCCTCTGCTCCTGTCTATTTCTCGGTGTATCTTTTCTTTCTCTTTCTTTCTCTTTCTTTATCTCCTTTTCACAAGCAGTAAAATAAATCAAAACTAAAAGCCCAGAGTTACTTAGTGTCCACACTATCGATTTAGGATTGTGCACACGACAGGTTTGGCGTTGTCCACTCTTATCGGTTTGAGAACGTCCACTTTACCATTTAAGCATTCTCTACTCTACTATTTTAGACAGATATAGTGCTGATCTGGTTTCTAATACAGGATCAGTTCTGACTCACAGGTACATCACAACAGGGGGAAATGTGTACGTTTAATTATTGACACTTTTTTTTTTTTGGCTTTTCGCAGTTAAGGAAGAGTTAATATGACACTGCTGATATGCAGGTTAATTTAAATGTTAAAACAAGTTTGCTATAAAATTTTTAGTCGAACATTACCTCTGCACCGTCATCTGAATCCAGTGCTCAAAGGAGTTTGTCAGAGCATGGAGTGATGTCATTTAAAATCATACAATCAGGTTCATCATTTGATTAGTTATCATCAAGACAACCTGCTAACTAAATGAGTGATGTACAGTGTACATCATCTCAAAACAGCAAACTGTAGCCTATATTAAAAACTTAACGGGCAATCTGTATGTTGCTTGATCTAAAAGAACCATTTGTCTATATAGTTCAAAATGAAAAAGTGATACTTTGTTTCCTGCTTAAGCTGGAGGCAGCCATGTTGATTTGACAAACCAATCTGAGTTTACGATTAGTAATTTCAAGTCCAGGGGAATGTTTCCTTTTTGTTTTTTTGATCGGATGTTATAATTTTAAGGTAAGACATGTAATTGAAAGCTAGTTGTAGGCTACAGCTGGAATGCAAACACGTCCTCAATACAAAGCTACGTTCTAAGCATGTCCAATTCGTTCTGGTTTTAATTCCTTGTCCACAATTTTTTTTTATTATGTAAAAATGATGTGATGTGATATAGGGCTGTCAATATTAACACGTGATTAATCTAGAAATTATAACCCATCACTATTTTTTAAACACAAATTGATCATATGACCAAGTTTAAACACAGTTTTGTAATTATTCATTTAAAGAAAGGAGTGGGCTGAAGAGATGATGTTTTATAACAGGAACTAAGAACTTGTTCATGGATAAGATGTACTCTTTAAATAAATACAAGCTTAGCTTTCCGCGTTTATCAAAAAAGAACAATAATCAATTTTGAACAATAATCAATCACACCACATGCATCATTAAATATTTGCCTTTTATAAGGTAGATTCAATGGATTGATTCTGTAATTATGCCACATTATATTGACAGTTAAATAAATTCACATTGCAGTTATCTAAACATGGGAAAGGAAATCAAGAAAGTAATTCGTCCTGTGTTACTATGCATACCCATTAAAAACACCTGCTTAATATTGTATAGCCCTGACCCATTGAGGCCCGGACTCCATAACGCCTCTGAAGGTGTGCTGGGATTTATTTTATTAAGACATTAGTCCTGTAAATTGTGAGGTGGTGCCTCCAAGGATCAGGCCATATAATCCGTTGGCAAGAGGCCGACTTTTATAAGCGTGAATTGAAGAACAGGTAAAGTTCAGGGTCATGTTACATGATTAGTACACTTGTGTAAGAGGTGACTGACAGCCGTATCTCTCACCATGCATTCTGACACGTGGTCTTCATGCACAACTAGGCATGTCGCTTAGGTGTACTCAGTGATTTTAGTGGGTGTTACCTTAAGCTAAACAAACACAACCATTTACAAAGCCACGTCTTTAAAACTCTCAGGCTTAGGTGTAAGTGTGCTTTATTATATTGACTGTATTAACAATTGTGCTAAAGCAAAACAAAAATATGAATAAGGAAAAAATTCTATAATAGAATGAATAGACATTAACAGGTGTATTATAGAAAGATACAGTATTGATTAGCTGATATAAATTACATAGGAATAAAAAATTAGTACTGGCCTTTTCAATGTTGGTGCAAGATGCACATTGTTTTTTATTCATCCTGTTTACGCAGCGCAGTGATAGGCCGCAACAGAGACCAAATGTTCTATGCAAATGTTTCATTATTTAAGCAATTAAAATGTGATAAATGTTCTGACTTTAAAACAAAACACACTGACCTCATCTTTAATCTACTCAGTGATGTATTGATGTTTAGAGGGGAATTCCACATACTTCAATGTACTGTAGTTAGCTGGTTGGGTGCCAAAAGTTTTTAGAAATGCCATTCAGTCATGTTCAGAGTTAATATTAAAACATGACACTCAAACAATTTTATGATTCAGGGAGTAATTTTCCACTGGACAAACCTCAAAGCTCAATGAGAAGAAGAGCTACTTTTCATCCTTAAGTTAAATCATTTAGAATTTTCCCAGCGTTTCACTAGTTCTTGGATACCATCAAGGTAGAAAGTTTTATCAGAAACACTGGCCTCCCAGGAACTCCTTTAACGGCCCAAACATGTGGAAATGGCTTGGAGTGAGGTCAGGACTGTACGGGGTACGTGACAATAACTCCCAGCCGAGTTCCTGTAATGTGCAAGTGGTGTTGGTGGTGATGTTGATGTTTTGCGTTATTTATAGTAGCAAAATAGCTGATGAAATTTTAAATGCTATCTATTAACCAGTTATTTATTTTCTCTCGTCCACATTACAGTAGAAGGAAGCTAAAACTAAAAGTAAATGTTAAGCTCGCATGGTCTGTACAGGTTGTTAAAATGAACTCTGGATGTCCTTCAGATAGTGGACTGTATTTATCGTGCGGTGAAATTCTTACTGAACTGTTCTGTAACATGTTCTTGGAGGACCATAATTATGAATCAATATATATCTATAGGTAATTCTTTGTAAGTGGATAATGATAATTTGTAAGCATTTTATTACCTCTAATAATAAAGTTGTGACAACGAGATGTCATAAATCATTCCTTGGTAAATCACAATCATGTTGTAATCTGAATAATGGTATTTATTATAATGGTATGTGGTGTGTCTGTCATAACAGAGTTCAGTCTCTACAAGTTATTCCTCATTAAGGAACAAAACTGCCCACCTTATGTTTGCAAATTAATGTAAAGCAGAAACCTCAATGAGTGTTCGGGGATGAAAACACTGAATTATAACGGTACATAAACCTCCCTCAGGTGTTACATAAGCTGTATAACCAAATGTATGTGCACACCCAAAGGTGGTTCTTTCCCAAACTGTTGCCACAAAGTTGTAAGCACACAGTTGTATAGAAGGTCTTTGTATGGTGTACAATTGCATGAATGCCAGAGGCACAGATGGTGGTGGTACTGATGAATCTCCTGGTGTCTTACATATAGCTGCTTACAGCTTCAGATGGCCTGAGAGCCCTATGCTTGCTCTCCTTGTCCCAGTTTCACGAGGCAGCAGCAGAGACCTCACCCAATGGTGAAAACTGGTGGAGGGAAGCAATTCATAGTCAGTCATGTTCATGTTCATGTACTGAAACAAGACATTAAGACACTCAAACACTTTTAAGATTCAGGTGATAACGTTCCACTGCACACCCAGTTTTAATTCTCATTGGTCCGAATTGTCTATAACAGCAGATCTGACCATAAATAATACAAATAACAATAAACAAGTGTGAAAAAAAGTGTGGGAAAATGTTTACAAGTGTTCGAGTCAAACCCGGACTTTTGCAAATACAGTTATGAGAGTTAAAAACGTCCTTTATTTCTCTATATAATCTCCTGCTACACTAACGCACTTATCCCAGTGTTTTACTAGTGCTTGGACACTATCAAGGTAGAAAGTTTTCTCAGTACGCCGGTGCCATGATCGGACTGGCTGCTTCATGTCTGAAACACTGGCCTCCCAGGAACTCCTTAATGGCCCAAACATGTAGTGAGGTCAGAACTGTACAGGAGTTGAGGCAATAACTCCTAGCTGAGTTCCTGTAATGTGCATGTGGTGTTGGTGAATGAGTGTGTGTACAGTTCCCACAGACAGACGCCTCTCTTTCACAAGTTGGTGACAAGTTATCCACCAATTTTCAAGGATCAGGCGTTCCACTCGCTGAATATTCATGTGAAGACCTGCAGTGGGCTCTGAGCCACCTCGGCTGGCATCATCATTCACGGATGTGCAGCCTTTGCACCGTTCCAATGTTTTACTGCAGCTAAAAGTCTCAGCATGAAGTCTTCTGCAAGTGTTTTATTGCTTCACTTTCAAGAAATTTTATTACAAGTCCTGGTTTGACTTTCTGTAAGAAAAAAAAAATTATTAATGTTTATGAAAGAAGTCTTTGTGAAACACAACAAAAGAAAGGCTAATGAAGGGAATGATTATAGGAACATATAGCCAAAGTAAGTGGGAACAGGAAATAAGTTGTTTTGAAGATATTCCACAACATACAGTACAAGATAATTACAGTATAAATGGAACAAAAATGTGAAGCATGTTGTTTTAATACAAATATTGTAATTGACAAAAAAAACCAAAAAATTACCATGTTATTGGAAGAAGAAAAAACGCTTTGTGTTGTTCTGCGTTTTAAAAATTTTGCATTATTTGTAGTAGAAAAATAACTTTTTAAAATGTAAAAGCATTTTTAACCAGTTATTTATTTATTTTCTCTCGTCCATATTACAGTAGAAGGAAGCTAAAACTGTAACAGGAAATATTGTTTTAGGGACGTCTTTAGTTTTCTCCTCTAGCTACAGTATAAAGCTAATATTGTTAACAAGTAACAGTCCAGTTTAGATTGTTGAGTAAATGTTAAGCCTGAATGGTTTTTACAAACTCTGTACAAAAGATGTGTCTCAGGAAGGGGACTGTATTTAGCGTGGAAATATTACTGAACTGTTATGTAACTCGTTTCAGGAGGATCATAATTATGAATCATTATCTATTAGTAATTCTCTGTAAGTGGATGATGATCATTTGTAAGCATTTTATAACCTAAAATAACCTAAGGTTGTGTCATAAATAATTCCTTGTTAAGCCACAATCATGTTCTAACCTGAATGATAGTATTTATTATTTATTTATTATAATGGTATGTGTTGTGTATGTCATAATTGAGTGCAAGCTCTACAAGTTATTCCTCATTAAGGAACAAAACTG
>JAOVVB010000008.1:23933096-23946013 GCA_028570985.1 Heterobranchus longifilis
TATACCTACGATGAAAATTACAGGCGTCTCTCATGTTTTTAAGTGGGAGAACTTGCACAATTGGTGGCTGACTGAATACTTTTTTGCCCCACTGTAAATCTATATAGCAGTTTACATTTTAACGGCAAAGTACATTTCCTTAAGTGATTTTCCTCACTGTGTGTACTGTAAAGTCATAAACACATGAGTTTAAGATGCTCATGACATGAACCAAAGGAAAAACTTCAGTAAAGATATGTGAACCATGTCCGATGGCTGAGTCATTTACTACTACGTGCTGATGAACATTATCCTGGATCTTTTCCTGCTACAGCTTCATTCGGTCCACTCTGAATGATCTTCAGTTCCTGTCACGTACACTTTTCTTACACCTAAGATATCCTCCAAACCTTTTGGAATTGGGTAGAATTTTTGTGTTTTTACTGGAATGTTCTTCCGTGTGAGTTGAACATTAACAGCTTCTGCCAGTTCACCTGAATTCTGACAGCTAGAAGGAGTGAACGATCTGTGATAATTAACCCTGAGTATCACCTAGTTTGCATCTCTCTCTCTCTCTCTCTCTTTCTCAGGTCAGGTGCACAAGGTGAGGTGTGAGGTGTGTACAATACGCATGCGCTCAAGCACAAACCAGTATTTGAAGCTGAGTGTGTGAGCAGGTGTGTGTCAGTGTGAGGACGAGTTGTTGGGTATCACAAGCTCTGCCACCATGACTTGGGATTATTTCGGCTTCTCCAGGGTCCGCAGCGCCCAGAACAATGAGACGGTCATCGCCATCAACAACCCGGCGGATATTTCCGTTATTGTCATCTACTTCGTGGTGGTCCTGGCTGTTGGAGTATGGGTGAGTCTGTTTGTGCATCAGTGATGTATTTAATCACAGTATTTATCTTTCAACAACGATTGACTGGCACTTGTGAATTGTTAACCTTATTTCAGCAGCATGAAGCCAGAGAACATAATGATGTGACGGAAACGTTTTCAATAAAAAAAATTGTAAAAAAAAAAAAAATGAAATTAAGGATTATATACTTATATTCATCACCTCTTTCATACTGTACATTCCATATTAGTTTCACTGAATAATAAATTACTGTACACAACTAATCATTCGCGCAGTTATTTAATCAGCCAATCATGATATGTCCAAGGGAGTTTGGGTCTTGGTCCAATCAACCATCAGAATGGGGACCAAACGTCATCTTAGTCAGGTTTAAGTATTTCTGGTCTTTCAGAGTTTTCTCAGAATGGTGTTGCAGTAGTTCTGTGCATGAAGATGCCTTTGTTAAACATAACAATGAGCTCAGTGTTCTTCAGTGGCCTTCCCAGTAACCAGATCCGAATTCAACAGAATTTAGCAACCTCGAGATGTAGCAGAGTGAAAGAGTTGCAGCACCAGAATTGCACCTGTGTGATGTGATCATTTCGGCATGGACCAAATTGTCAAAGGAATTTTTACAGCATTTTGTGGAGTCCATGTCTCAAAGAAAAGCCCCGTCCATTATTAATATAGTGTCCCTAAAAACGTGCACAGGGAATATGCATTTTAATAAATCTTAACAATAAAAATTCATTTTTCTTAATTTAATTTAAAAATGTGTTTAAATTAAAAAGGAAATCATTTGTTTTATGTCAGGTCATGTAAGAACTAATATAACGTGATAAATATACAATAATCTTTCTATTTAAAAATTATAACCAAGAAAATATTGGCTAATATATGTCTAAAAAAGTTATAAGACTTTTTGCAAGTATAAAATCTCAACATAACTATGTTAATCTATGAATAATTAGCTTCATTAAAAAAATAATAAAAATAAAAACTGTTATAAAAAAGAATAAAATTAACCATGTGAGATTTTTCTGCGGCTAGCGGTAAATGTTTTTGAACTAATAAAACAGTGCCATGGGACTTAAACAATGCGATATTCTTTATTTTGCAGTCTACCTGGCTAATCTAACATTATCTAGCATCATTTGGTTTTACTTCCACTTTTTTTGCCCAGTTTTTCGCATTGACCCTGCTTCATAAAACCAACTTCACAGTCAATACTCAGGATGGAAAAATATTATATAAAAAAAATAGTAAAAGATTAGCCATGAGGTTCATTCGCTGCATCGTGTAAATGTTTTAGCACCCGGTTTAACAGTGTTAAGTTAGCGATACTGAATGCTTTACTGTGTTGTTACAGTGTAGTCACAGCATGACACGATAGTGGTAAGGAGAAAATCCGCTTTTACACTAGAACAACACTAGGTGAGCTTATAGTATTATTCTGTGTAATAGATTAAAATGATTCTAACATATTTAAAGATAGCATTTTATTGTAGAAATGATATAAATTCTTGGAGTTTATGGGGTTATTAGAGTACATTTCATTTCTACAAATAGAGAATGCTCAGATTGACAATTAAATAACCATTTATATTAATCATAAATATAATATAATAATAATATTATTAATAGACATCTCACACTGGATGACAGCTCATCAGCTAAAACTCAGTCTCAGTAAAACCGAACTGCTGTTAATCCCAGGTAATTTATTCCCCTGTCAAGACCTTATGATCCCCCTGGACAGCAATCGGATCACTCCTTCAGTCACTGCCCTCAATCTTGGGGTAACTCTGGATAATCAACTGTCATTTTCCATCAACTTTGTTTTCTGTTTATCAGTTTTCTTTAACCCGTAACCCTTAAAAAAATATATATATATTTTCTCCCTAGTTTAGTCCCAGCTACAGTATTTCCTAACCACTACGTACATGTAGCTCTGCAGCAAAAGCAAACCAGCAAACATGCGCGTCCTCCAACTGCAGCCTTCAGACCTGCTGCTCACGTGGCATCATGGGACGGCCATAAGACATTTGGAGGAAAGTGCTATCCACCCACTTCCACATGCGTGAGCTCAAAGATGCTAGGAGAAAGAGAGTAAGCCCCTCCCATCGTGAAAACATACACGGTTTTGATCTCTTGGACTCCCAGGGATATCCGGACCACAGGGAGGAAACTTTCTGTTGTGCTGATTGGGAGTGCATGATGATATGTGTTTGAATAAATAATGATTGGAAGCAGCAAAGGACTGCATTAGAGCCTAAATAATACTAATAATAATCATAATCATAATCATAATCATCATAATAATAAAACATTAACCCAATAATTTCTATCTATCTATCTATCTATCTATCTATCTATCTATCTATCTATCTATCTATCTATCTATCTATCTATCTATCTATCTCTCTATTCAAAAGGCAGTTGGATGTGAAGGTGCAGGTTTAGGTGTTCTGGTCTACATGGTGATCATAATATACTGTCTGTATAATTAAGACAGTGCTGAGATTAGGGTTACATTTGAGAAGGATCTACGTTGATGTTCCTTTACTTTAAACACATGACAAAACTTTGATTACATTCAAACTGCTATTCATTAATTACATCATTAATATCTCAGTTCCAGGCTAATTTGGTTTTGTAAGTTGTTATATTTAAAACTAATAAAAAGATTAGAAGAACTGCATAAGATACAAGACAGACACACACACACACACAGCATGCACAGAAAAGGAGGTATTTAAGTCATTTCCTATGTAAATACAAAGTACATGTCAATTCCAAGCAGAGGTTTTTACGAACAACCAACAGTGAGCCATAGGAAGTGTTGCCTTTTGTTCGAAGAGAGAGAAGACAGGATCATGGGAGATTTAACATTCATATCAAAAGCACTACCAGGAAGTATCAGAAATCCCTGACATTATTTTCAGCACAGTGAGGATGTGCAAATATACTGTAGAAACACACTCCTTTAATCATTAACATTCAGTAAATAATATCACAGGTTTTGCATTGTCATTTCTCAGTGCCTACACAAAAATTGAATGAATTTAACGTTTTACTGAATGTCGCTTTCTGCAGGCCATGGTGAGGACGAATCGCTCCACAGTCGGTGGGTTCTTCTTGGCTGGACGCAGCATGGTGTGGTGGCCGGTAGGTTTCTACACTCATGGTTTATTATAAAGACTGATGGATATTTCACAACTCATAAGCTGTCATGATGTTCAGTATCTTTCCAAATTATGTCCACTTTCCAACTAAGGAACTCAGACAAGGACACAGGTTGATAAGTATAAAACAGTGACTATTTTCCCCAGTCCCTGTAGATGAAAATCATCCCCCTTTACTTGGTGATACCACCCACATGTAGCTGGTGTTCTCAGCGTGATGAGTTCAGTGGAGCACTTTGTGCCAGGCTTGGAGAAAAATTTTTATTTTACATTTTAGTTTTTAAATCATATATTTTTTTCCCCATTATTGGTTTTCTTACCGATCTACTATAATGTGTTTGGACTAAGATTGTCCTGTGAACAATCTATCCCATCTGAGATATCGATCTCTTCAGCTTCATCATAGTTACCCTTGGCCCTTTGCTTGCATAATGGCATCAGATAAGCAGAATCATGTTTATGGTATAAGCTCAATTCACTAATCTATCATATAAAATGTCTGAATTACAATATAAGTCTAACAAAAACAAATAGAATACGTCTAACTATTCCTAATATTTTATGAACACGCTATATACAAGGGGAGTTCAAATCAAACCGAGACTTTCGACTCAAAGGCATTGATATTTAGAGAAGACTTCAAGCACAGTACAGAGATGAGACTCTTGCAGTCAATTGTGCAAACATTTCGAAGAAGGCTGAACATCTGTGAATGACGATCTCGGAGCCCACTGCAGTCGTCCCTGTGAACATTCAGTGAGCAGAACGCCCAATAAAAATCAAAGATTAACTTATCACCAACTTGTGGGAGAGATCCATCTGCCTGTAGGAACTGTACACACATCATTCACCAACACCGCTTGCACATCACGGAAACTCGGCTGGAAGTTACCCCGACATTCCCTGTACAGTCCTGACCTCGCTCCAGGGCATTTCCACATGTTCGGTCATTAAAGGAGTTCCTGGGAGGCCAGCGTTTCAGACGTGAAGTCTGATCATGGCTCTGCCTTGATGGTATCCAAGCACTAGTGAAACGCTGGGATAAGTGCATTAGTGTAGCAGGGGATTACATGGAGAAATAAAGCCAGTTTTTAATCTCATGACTGTGTTCTGCATAATCAAAAGTCCCGGTTTGGCTTATATACATTAACTTTGACCAGGAGTATAAATCATTTATGCATGCTTTAAATGGACAAGCTTATCTTTGTATGAGTAAAAAAAAAAAACAACTGGTGAGTGAATCTGCCATTCATATCGCTGCTCAAAACAAATCAGAGCTTCGGGAGGAGAATGCGTCACAGTTTACAACTATTCTTCAGTCCCGATGATCTCTGAGCCAAATGGCGGCAAGGGAAGATTTTATGAGGCCATAATGATCGCAGTCTTTCTGAGTTCACAGGCAGGATCAGCTTCAGACTCAAGTGACTTTACAGCTTTCATTAGGCTATAAACCTGTAAGTAATAAAACTCTTAGGGGTATGCTGTTATAGGAAAAAATCAATAGGAATAAAAATGCACAATGTTAACACTTCAATCCAAACAGTCTGACCCGATCCGACCCGAACTAAATGAATTTATAATTATAATAATCCATCAGTGACTAAATGCTAGACATGTAAACACTTGATCTGATCGTTTCTCTATTGTTGTAATAAATCCATTATTTCTGTGCATGTTTGCCCCATGTGGGGGTAACATTAGGTAAAAGGATGATTTTCCAGGAGGGACGTTTTGCTTCAGTTCCTGATCCGTAAACTCAATGAGAAATAGGCAACTCTCTTTCAACTGTCCACGGGGTCTCTGATTGTGGAAGGAGCACCAATTGACTCACCTTTTATACATAGTAAAGCGTCTAACCAATCATAGATAAGACTGAATTCTTGTAACCAATCATAATGCAGAAGGCGGGATTTATCTGAAAAGTTGGGGAATCTAACTTAAGAGGAATGATTTCCATTAGATTTAAAAAACATTATTCATTTAAACATAGCTAACGATGATTCGCCGCAGGTGATGCGCCGCTGCATAAGGCGGAGTTACTGCTATCACTCAGAAGCTGATTATCCTATAACAGCTCATTTCCTATAACAGCACACTTTTGCAGATGGTAAATCTGTTTATGGCAATGAGAGACTGCAGTAACAAGCCACCACAGAAACCTGCCTGCAACAGCACAGTGCAAGGCCATCATGTGTCAGACAGGTCCTGATGGCGCAAGGGGTCGGGATCACTGTTAACTCAGGTGTGCTCTATGTACTGTAGCTCGACCTCTGGATTGTATTACCATTGGCTTGTATTTTAGTGAAAAGCTAACCAATCATATAGCAGACCGTATTCTTGTAACCAAATAAAACACAGAAGGTTGGATTTGTCTGAAAAAGGGAAAAGAAAAAAATATTATAGATTATTGCATCTATTGATGCTAGAGCCCAGTGCTGTCAACTTTAAAACACCTAAATATTTTTAATGTCAGCCAATAAATTGACTAACATCAACATGATCAGTCTTAATCTCAGTTGATCCTTTAGTTCACTGTTATTGTTTCGCTATGACTTTAGCATATTCAGTATGGCATCCAATCTACTCTATCTACCTTTGGGACAACCTTTTCGGATCCTTTGGGTCTTGCGGGTTGCGTGGTGGCGACTCCATGGATCGGACTTGTTTGTGTGGATGTTTGATTGGATTGGGATCTGGTCAATTTGGAGGCTGGATCAACTACTTTAAAGTCTTTGCAAGTTAAGTCAGTACTCAGAGATACGCTAGGAGTTCTTATACCTTCCTATGATGGCCAGCATTTATTTTTTCAGGCATTTGGGCTGCATTGATAGCACCAGACGGGCTTTTGGCAATGGTGAGCCTTGGGTGCCCATTATCCTGTGTACTGATTATATAATTGATAATCAATGCTATTCAGTTCATCTATGATTTTATTCATCCGATACTGCTGCGATTTTCTAATCAGAATTAATCTGATTATTAAGAAATAAAATAAAACTTTATGGCATTTTATCAGTTTATTGCTAATGTTTAATGTTTTGGAGCACCCACTAGTTAGTCCGCGTTATCACTTACATTATAGCAGCTATAAACAGCCTGAGTTAGACCTCTCTTGGTAAAGCTGTGGTACATTTGTTCTTGCCCACGCATTCTTTTGATTCAACATGTGACCTTTGATATCCTTTGTTCACGCACATCAGCTTTCTGTTAATAATTCAGTTCTATCGCCGTCTCTATGATAACATTTAAACAGAACTTACAACATAATTAAAACCATTTGATGATTAAATTGCAGATATGCATAAAAGGTTGTACATACTGTATTGACTTAATTGTGACCTTGATCTTGTGTAGACACGCTTGAGTGATGGGTTTGCTAAGTGAACACATTGGTGCTTCTTGCTGGATGTGTAAAGCACCAGTTTTTCAATAATCACTTACTTATTTCCTTCTTCAGATCGGAGCATCTCTGTTCGCCAGTAACATCGGGAGCGGGCATTTCGTGGGTCTGGCAGGAACCGGAGCCGCTGCGGGAATCGCCATCGGAGGATTCGAATGGAACGTAAGGGCGAGCACTGAAGGTCTACTTCACCCAAAATTGCATAGAGAATTGCTTAAAATATTGATAATCTCAATTATATATGAATGGTGGTTCAAACTGTAATTAGTCTCAATTATTATTCACATCACAACTAACTTTCCAGTAAAAATCTATTTTAAAACTTAAGTAGACGGGGCTTAAAGGGTGAAATGATACCTAAATACAGTACATAACGAAATACATTGATTCTTATTGTCCAAGATGGCCGCCTCCATAACCATACATCATTCATCTACATGATAATGATAATTCCTACCTATGGAACCTACAGTATAAAATAAAATGAAACTCTTTGTCCTTCTTTCTCCTTTGTTAGGCTCTTATTGTGGTCCTTATTCTAGGATGGATCTTCGTCCCAATCTACATCAAGGCAGGGGTAGGAGTCTGCTTTCATAATTATCTTTAAAACTGGATGGACGTGATGTATTATATATGCATAGACTCTCAGCTGTACCACATGACCATATAAAGACTTTTCAGAGCATTGGGTCAGCGATCAGTTCGTCCTCAGTTCTGCTCTGAGTTAGATGACGCTGATAACCCCGGATAACTTTCTATGTCTGGTACAGAGGTTATCTCTTATCTCACACTATCTACTGTCTCTGTTCCGTGTGTAGGTGGTCACCATGCCCGAGTATCTGAAGAAGCGTTTCGGAGGTCAGCGTATCCGAATCTATCTCTCCGTTCTCTCACTGTGCCTCTACATCTTCACTAAGATCTCTGTGAGTGCTTTACTGGAGCAATGAATGCAAACGGACTTCAATAATCAATTTCTAAGTAACTTCAACCTTTGCACAGATGTACTGTATATATTTAGCTGTGATGTTGTTCTTTTTCTTTTTGGCTGTCTGATGATTGCTTCTTTAGTTTTACGCTGCAGCTTTGATGATAATGTACCGAAGTAACAATTAATGTATATAATTTAAAGATCTAAAATGCTTCACTTTGAAAAACAAGTTTCTCAAGGGTCCTTTGAATGCATAGTGGTCCCCAACTTCTTAAAAGGGTTTATCTTAAAATATTGCTAACACTTTCATTTAAAATGATGATTCATAATACAAAGTAGTACTTTACTAGATAAGTAACAAATGATTAGTTAAGGAATTATTATTGGAATTATTATAGTTGCGTAGTTAAACATATGTTAAGGGAGCAGTGGCTCATGCCAGCAGAGGCTCTGGGTTGTTGATTTGGAAAGTCGGGGTTCAAGCGAGGTTCAAGCCGGGGTTCAAGCGCTGGTACTACCAGGTTGCTACTGTTGAAAAATGAGCGGACCATTGACCCTATGCATCACACAACCCAGCCGTGCGATGCTGGTCCCAAGCCTGGTTAGAAAATAGGCAGGCTGTGGCACAAAGTGCACCCGGCGTAAAAACCTGTCCTTGTGTATCAAACAAACTGATGTGGGGTTCCTAGTAGAAAAAAGACAGAGCCCAAGATTTATAAAAGGAACAGACTAATGCTGCAGCTCGTTGTAGTCAGAATAAACAAGGTTTCTTCAGTGCTTCAGATTGGAAAAACATGGAAGCACAGAGCAAGGCCTTATTCAAACGAATAGTCTCTGAATTTCATAAGCATACTGCATAAAGAACTTCTGATTTAATGATAAGAGATCACATAAATTGGACTGAAATCAACAAAATTCCGCTACAAAAGTACAAACAACCTAGAAACAACAAAAAACCCAACACAAACTTTTCATATTAATTGATGATGTATCAGTGACAGGTGGAGCTGGATGTGGATGCTGCCAGAGTTCCTGGTTCTGAGTTGAATAAGCATTTCATTGTGCTGAGGTCAGGTTTTACTGCAGGCCAAGTACAGTAGATTCCAGCCTTATATCAAATGGACTCCATTTATATTCATGGCATTTGGCTCAGAGCGACTTATCATTCATCATTACTACAAGAGAGTTAACTCTTGCTCAAGTAGTAACAGTAACAGACATTTAACTGTATGTATCACTCCACATCCCAGGTGTTCTAATAATCATTCATTACACTAACTGTCCTGTACGGTCCGCAGTACTGAGGGGAGAGCAGCTGCCTGCCAAAACTCACATTCACAACCAGTCACAGAAGCTCTTTCAGCATTTTCATATCATCATCTTAAGCAACAATTTGTCTCCTTAGTAATCACTTCTAAATCATTCTTAATTCGCCTCTGTGTTTTTTTATTTTGGCCTAAGCCGAGCTACAAAGCTTTAATGAGCTTCTAACACAGGGCTGTATCCCAAATCCCTCTCTAACCCCTGATCAAGGGCACTACTTGGTGTGTGGAACAAGGGATTGTACAAACCCTACATAGCAAACTATCTTTCTATATAATGCAATTTGTAGTGTAATTCTGGAACCAAGAAGTTAATGGAGCTGATATTCTATTGTGGAATAAGTGGAAATATAAAGTAAATCTCATAAGTTTCTCAGGACTGTCCACCACCTCC
This sequence comes from Heterobranchus longifilis, assembly GCA_028570985.1. Classification (NCBI taxonomy): domain Eukaryota; kingdom Metazoa; phylum Chordata; class Actinopteri; order Siluriformes; family Clariidae; genus Heterobranchus; species Heterobranchus longifilis. The sequence continues at coordinate 23,943,146 of JAOVVB010000008.1, forward strand.
ATGGTTTATTCCCAGGCTCCACCAGTCGCGGTCAGTTAGTTCTTTCAGTCATGGAAGTTGTATAAAAGCAATATCACACTGCTGGGTATAGCACGACTGTGATACAGTGGAAGGCATCACCGGCGTGACCTCAGTACTTCCTCTGATATGATCTTTCTTACCTAAAATATGGTGCCTTAAACCACCGAGCTACCTCTTCCTCAAAATAAGGAGATGAAAAGATTCCAGCCTCCAAAATGTTCAAGCATTCAGCTAAATGGAAAAGGTTTTTTATTTATAGATAACCATACCTCCAGCTGTCTCCTAAACATCATCAAACAGTCGGAAGCAGGTGTTGAGTGAAATTGACTTTCATTCCTTGTTAGCAACATTAGCTTCCTAGCTCTAGTGCAACCCTAAAGAAGCAAGCATCACTGGTCAATAGGTCTTATCTAAGTGCCTGCATTTGAACCTCCTCACAAATAAGTGTGTAACGTCTCTCTCCACCAGGCGGACATGTTCTCTGGCGCCATCTTCATTAACCAAGCTTTGAAAATGAACATCTACTTGGCTGTTATCATGCTGCTCATCATCACAGCGCTTTACACCGTCACAGGTGCGTCTCTCGTACACAGTCTGTCTGATAATTAACTCCTGCCTGCGCTCTTGCTCTCTTACCCCTAATCAGCTGATTGAGGGGCTGATGATTAGAGAGCAAGTCGAGGAAGGTGCATTAGGCGTGTCCTCGGGAGATGTCGAGATCAGAGTAATGTACTTTCTTATCTCCTGAGTGAAAATGCACAGCGTGCAGAGAGTAAAGTCCAGCAGTTGTTATTTGGATTGTTTTCAGAAGAAGAGCTTTTCACCAGGAGGATGTGAGTCTGTTAGTGCTCCATATCTGAGGCATTAGGCCTAATTGCCCATGTGCTCTGATAAGCTGAAACCCCATGTGATCTAAGCTTTTGCTTTTGGTATAAGACAACCTACAGGAATAGGAGTCACCAAAACAAGAAATAAAACCCTCGATGGTGGTTCTGTTAGAGAAAAAAGATCCATCATGCAGAGTGTAATGAAACAGAGTTGTTGTTACTGACCACGTTTATGATAAAACAGCACATCCTGACATGGTTTAATTCTTGCTAACCTTTACAAAGTTCTTCACCAACATTGTACTTTATATCCATTTATTGTTAAATTGAATGTTGTGTAATGCCAAATCAAATCACTTACGATAGCGGTTGTTCCCTCAAACTGCTAAGACTAAACCCCCTAGCATAAAGTCACATCTTTGCCTCTAATCTACTGTAACACTGGAGACTCTTTCCAAAAGTGCTGAAAAAATATCTCCTCCATCACAGGGACCTTCTCCACTACAGAACTCATACTTGTACAAGTTTCTGTGTGTTTTGTTTCTATAGAAACAGAATTTCACTGTCACTGGGGTGCAAATATCCAAATAATTTTGGGTATGTTTGTTTTTAAGAGCATTCGCTCAGTAATCTGAGTTAAAGATGTCCATCAGTTCGCACTGTGGTGTAGCAGTTAGCCATGTCATCTGGCACTTTCAGGGTCCAGGTTTGATTCCCGTCTCGGCGTCTGTGTGCATGGAGTTTGCATGTTCTCCTTGTGCTTGGAGGTATTGTGGTTTACTCCCACAGTTCAAAGACATGCAGATTAGGCTAATGGCAGGTATTAGTGAGTGTGTGTTAATGATGTGTGTTAATGAGCCTGATAATGAATGTACTGTATGCAATTAAGCTAGGTTGTACAAGTTCTATTATTCAACAGTTAGTTCCGACCAAGTAATCTGATTGGACGAGAGACATTCCAGGAGTGGTGATATTGGACAGTAACTGCACTGGGACATTTAACTATATGTATCACTCCGCTTCACAGGTGTTCTACAGTCGTTAATTACACTAACTGTGGGTCTCAGCGTGGGTGAGAGTAGGTCTGTACGGTCTGCAGTCCTGAGGAGAGAGCAGCTACCTGCCAAAACCCACATTCACAACTAGTCACAGGAGTACTTTCAGCAAGAACACCCATCTGATAACATCATGTCATTTTAAACAACATTCTGTCCCATTGGTAATCGCTAAAAAGTCATGCTGAGTTGCATCCGACCTGTTCATGTTCTTTTATATACGGCTACAAAGCTAACTAGCTTCGAAAAACAGGGCTGAATCCCAAATCACCCTCTAACCCCTGATCTACACAGTACATTAGCGTTCCATTTAATGCTGAAGCTTATATTCTAAAGCGGAATAAGTAGAAATATAAAGAGAAACTTATAAGATTTACAGACCTGTTCACCACCTCCATGGTTTATTCTCGTTACCTTTTGGCTACTGAGTACCAGTAAGAGTTTAAAACTATTTTCACCCTGTTACACTATCGCCAACTCTGCCAGTCGCGGTTAGTTCGTTCCTTCATTTGTGGAAGGATGTGTGTTTATAATAAACAGTGTTTGTGGAACTGTTGCATAAAAACAATATCAAACTTGAAGTTGTGCTGTAGTGCTGGATATCAGCACATGTGTGATGCCATGCTATATTTCGCAGTACAGCGCCCTCTCTCGTTTGATATTGCTTAACTACATATGTGTGTGTTTGTCAATCAATGTGTGTTTAACAGCATGTGTTAAACTGTGCTGGAGAGTGTGTTGAACATAAACATGTGGTAATGGGTGTGCATTAATGAGTGTATATTAATGAGCTTGTTTTAATAAGCATGATCTTTAACAGATCACTGGAACAATGTGAAGTGCCTTTGTGCTTTAAACGTTCCACAATCATCCCCATTCCAAAAAAACCTAAAATCACAGGACTTAATGACTACAGACCAGTCGCCCTAACATCTGTGGTCATGAAGTCATTTGAAAGACTGGTG
>JAOVVB010000008.1:23965830-23978970 GCA_028570985.1 Heterobranchus longifilis
TTACAATCAGTGTTTGTCCTTATAAATATTCTTTATTCACCGAGTGTGAAGTTTGTCATCCGGAACGTGAGTACAATGTAAGTAATTGGAGCCAAATTCCACAAACCTCGTTCTGTTCAAAAAGACATTCCAAAGCTTAAGTGAGTCTCTGCAGTCACACTGAATTGAATCAAGATGGAATCTTTTAAAGTTATGTTTTTTTATAGTTTCAGTTTTTTTTAGTATTTAGAACAAATACTAAAAAAACAACAACTAAATAACACTTTCAAATAAGTGTTTTTAAATAAGACTAAGTAACTCTTTGCTGGTTAGCTATACAGATAGTCCTGGGGAGTTCAATTTTTACTAAATGCACCATGAATTTGAAAGATGCCAACCCACTTTAAATTCAGCTGGGCTACAGAAGCGCCATATAAGTCTAATAATTTTTTTTTATAAACACTAAGGTCCAATAACACACATCACCGGTTATCTTGGGTGTGCCAAAATCTCACCTGCTGCTCTTGGCTGCATTGGACTTTTCATTCCATGTGACTGAGCTAATCTTCTGTTTCAGGCTGTTACTCGCCTTCCGCTGCTCCTTTTCAACCAGCTGGATGAGCAAACGGATAAAAAGGGTTTAAACAAACAATTGTTATGACACAAACAGCTACCTAATACATTCATTTCAGTGACACGACAATCCTGCAGGGTGTACAGGCAAGCTTTACCGTAAAGATTGAATGGATTTGGTTGACACTGTTTAATGTGGTTTAGTGTACTTGATGTTATTTATATTCAGTGACATCCTAAAGTCTAAGACAGCTATTTTGAATACTTTATAACATTTATCAGTTTTTCAATTTATCAATTTATTTTATTTATTTAGAAATGTTTACATGACAGTCTGAATTTCTTAGTGTACTTAGTGTTTCTTCGTGATTAGTAACATCCTGCATTGGACCTTAAGACACCTAAGCTGGCCTGGAGTCTACAAGTTTGTGATAAATCAAATTTATCAGATATTTAAGGGGAAAAAAATGACCTTTTGTAAAACTATTACAAAACATCTAACTATATCTTAGCTATAGTCAAATCAAGCTGCTATTTTCTATTAAAAGATATGAAAAAATATGTTTACATGAAAACATTGAGGTTTTTTTTGTATTTTTTACATTTGTAGATTCTTAATTTTTATATGGCTTTGGGATATTCAACATTTATTCAGATATTCAGTGTTTTCTCAGAAGTATTTTGGGGTTTCCAAAACTGCTACAAAACTATGGTACAAGTCATCCCCAGACAAAAGTGGGACAGAGAGATTGTTGGAGGGCGAATGGAAGTTTTAGTATGTCGCAGTAAATGTGCTCATGTTGCAACACGTTGGCATTCAGCACTCAAAACCAGTTTTCAAACCAAAGTTGTTGTTGTTGTTTTTTTTTCCCTTTTAAATTAAAAGTACCTGTGCATTTCCAGGCTGGGGGTTTTCAGGTTCTTCCAGTAAAACTTCTGTAGAGGGGAAGCGCTCACCTCGAGGGGCTTTAGATTTACCTACAAGAGAAATAACACAACCTCGTAAATCCATCAGTCGTACATAAAAGTTCACAAAGTTTGCTTGATTGCATGTTTTTAGGAACAGTGTCATATTGGCCTAACTGTAAAACTCACAACCTTGTCCATGAAGTGATGGTTTAGTATTTTATTTATAACTTATTATTCACTGTTATACTAATATCATGATGTTTCATTAATCTTCTTTGAAACATGAATGATGTTATTCTGTTATACACTGTTACACTGACTCACTTCGCGATGTGAGAAAAGTCCACGTATCAGACACACTCCTTCGACGGAAAGCCGCAGAAGAAAGTCCTGGTCGACCATCTGCATCCCGGAAGTCAAGCTTCTCACCATCTGTGGAGTCGATATCGGCTTTCTGTGTGCAGAGAACTTCAGTCACCATGACGATTAAAGAAGCTAAACACTAACTACTGCATACATCAGATATAACATGTTGTACTGTATATACAGTAGATCAAAACCCTGAATGATACAAGCACAAATTTATACAAATCCAGTGTCAGTGAGAATAATATTTTGAAAATCTTAGTCTCTGAGCATGATATAATCAAACCAAGTACTAACCGTTAACAATTCTGGCTAAAAAAAAAATTGGACAGATCTTTATCAAATTCTCACGGTATGTTATGGCAATTATGATTAACACTTAAGTGCACTTAGTTGTTTTGTTTTTTTCAAACACAGTAACAGCTGAGTTATAGTATAGCAAAGAATAACACAGAGCTTCAGATCTCAGTTTTTGAGAATAATTGTATAAACTAAATTAATTCCTGTGTTAGACATGATTGTTCTTATGGCTGGTGAGAATTTGATGAAAATCAGAAAATGCTAATTTTCACACCCAAAAAAAAAAAAACCCACAAAGGCCCTTACGTTTTTTTTGTTGTTGTTTTTTTGACGTGTAAGAACTGATAGTGTCAGAGCTTCACCAAACTCACACTGTACATTATGGAAGTCAAGACTAAGAATGGAGTGCACTTAGTTTCTTTCTAATACATTTAAAAGCTGAGATATAGCATAGCACATCACAGCACAGCATAAGGTACAGTAACATAGCACTGGAACTGAAAGGCTCAGATCTCAGATTTTGAGCCTGATATTATGAAACTAAGTGCACCCCTGTGTTAGTCTCGAGTCTACTGGTGACTGGTGTGAATTTGGTGAAAATCGGAAAACGTGTTTAGATTTTATTTTTTTATTTCACTGGAAAAACACAAGGGCTAACCCCTTACCATTTTTAGAGTGATAATTGTTATATTTTTATTTAAATATATCCACTGCATGTATTTTGGAGAAAATCTGAAAACATTTCTTCTTTCCCTTCTGTCTGATGTTCTCAAATCTTTTTTAAATTCTCACTGTAGATTAGGGAGGTCAACTGTAACACATCAGTCCACTTAGTTTTTTTCTAAGACACTCAAAGACTGATTATAGCACAGCATTATATTACAGTATATAACATACCTTAGATCTCAGTTTAAAAGTGTGATATTACAGTGTGAAACAAAGTGCGGTCCTGTGTTAGTCTTGATCCTTCTGATGATTGAGTTCGGTGAGAATCTAAAACTTTAAATTTTCTGTCCGTCAAACCCACTAAGGCTAACCCCTTACCATTTTTTGGCTGAAAAAAACGATAGTCTTATATGTTCACCAAATTCACACTATATATTAGGGCAGTAAAGACTATCACAGGGGTGCACTTAGTTTCTTTCTAATACATTTGAAAGCTGAGACATACTATAGCGTATCATAGCATAGTATAATGTAACACAGCGCTAGAACTGAAAGGGTCAGATCTCAGTTTGTAAGCGTGATATTATGAAACGAAGAGCACTCCTGTGTTAGTCTTGATCGTTCTGATGACTGCTGTGAATTTGGTGAAAATCAAAAAACACTCTTTTCAATAAAGGCAACAATGGCCCTTAACCATTTTTTGACAAAAAATATGAAAGTCCCAGATCTTGACTAAATTCTTGCTGTGCTTTATGACTAACCAACACTAAGATGGGAGTGTACTTAGTTTCTTCTTATCACATGTTAAAGCTGAGATATAACATAACATAGCAGATTAGTGATAGAGTTTATAACCATGGTATTATAAAACTAAGACCACTCTATACTAAGAGGACTCACTGTGTTAGTAAATTTGGCGAAAATTAGAAAACACAAAAAAAAAAATACCATTCTTAGGTTGGACTATTTAACATTCTCAGATCATTAATAAACTCTCGCTGTGTATTAAGGTGGTTAGGGATAACACTCAATGGCAATTCGACATATTTCCTCACACTTAGTTTCTTTTTAACATACTCCAACGCTAGTAAATTAGTTTCTTCCTAACACACTCCAAATTCGAGATAATTTTCTTATTTATAATATAATAATACACAAAATACATTAATCTGAACACAAATACTACACCAATTAAAACATCTACTGTAGATTTCCACAAACACCCCACGCACCAGAACATCATGCTGCAGGTTTAACACACCGAATCAAACCAGTAGATTAATACAAATACTACACAAACCAAGACATTAAGGTTAACAACAATACTACATAGATTAAAAGATTAAGACTAAGACTACCCCACCTTGCTATTCACCTGTCTCTCTGCTATCTGTGCTGTCTGACAAGCGAGTTTCAATTATATGGATAATACGAATACTACACAGACCAAAATGTCAGGTTTAAAACCCTTAAAACTCACGTGGCACAGATCCGTGTAGTACAGTATATTATAGTGGATGAAAATGAGTTTCTTCCTAGTTTCTTCGTCAGAGGTCAATGGCGATAAAAAAAGAATTATTTATAAGTGCTTATATGGAAGCCTTGGCGGTGTGTGTTAACAGGGAGGCTTCAGACATCAAACTGTGGATTTAGGTAGAATGAAAGTTATCATTACTTTTACTGTATAAAGGGTAAATTTTACCACTAGCAGAATATGGGAAAGACGTCGCAAAAATGTAGACCTTTAAAAATGAGCATATTATTATTATTATTATTATTATTATTAATAGTATTATTATTATTATTATTATTATTATTGTTGTTATTATTAAAGTTGTTGTTGTTTTTATTATTTTGGCCATAGAAACAACCATATAAATATATGATCATGTGTAACTCTGCTATTTCTGTGCCTATGTGACCCATTTTTATATTTTGCTGAAAATTGCTCAGTCATGTTTGTATAGCTGGTTAAAAAGAAAAGAAAATTTAGTTCATCGTGTTGCCTATTTTAAGCTCAATAAAAAGATATGTCACATTATACTGCACAATCCTGAGCCCTATATATGATTATAAAAAAACAAAACTGCAATTTTCAAAATAAATAATGGATAAAATGTGTTTTAAAGGCTACCACAAGTGATAGATAGCATTTAGACAGTGATTTACATAAAAAAGTAAACAAAACGGCTGGGTTATTACTCAAACGTAATCTTAGTCTCACAAAAACACTTAACAAACACTAAGAATATCACAAATACTACTTTTAAAACATCAAGGTTAACACAAATGCTACAAATTAGGACATCTAAGTAACAGTAATAGCTACTACAAATACTTTTTAAAAATAACTACTTAAACATAAACATTTAAATGAAACCAGAGCATAAATAAATACAAGCAGGATATTTACTTGATTTTTACTTTAACAGCTTATTAATATAAACACGACATTCTCCTTCTATTCAGCTCAACACAACCTAAATACCGAAACGCTGCAAAAGTGTGATTACACAAAACAATGTGCGAGCCAAGGACAAACAAATCACAGCTTCAAAGTTGACACAGACAACACACGTTTCACAAGCGTCTCATTAACGTGCACACGAATCAAAAGAGCTGCTCAACACAAGTATGCGCTGTTATTAACGCCACAATGCCCTCCTGTTTCTCTGGAGGATCTGAACTCAGGTCATTCGAGTTGTTCATCTGAGTTGTTTAGCAGCTATTGAGTTTTATAAGAAAACAAAAATTTCTGTGAGATTATACAAGAAAGGCGGACATATGTCTGACTCTATGACATCACCGACTTATGAGATTCTGAGAGGCTAAAAACAAGATAATTATAGGTAACGATAGCTGAGCTGTAGAGAGGCGGTAACTGGAGGCGCGTATCTGGGAATGGATAGTCGTGGTGTTAGGTTAGATCGGATTACATGGCAGATTGATGGCAGTGTTATTTGTACAAAAAACTAGGAAACTGTAACTTGTCTAAGGAGTAATTAGTTATATTTTTGGATATTGCCCTAGAACTAATATGCTGTTGCTATAGCAACAGTTTATTTACACGTACTTGTTTGCGTGACTGGAGTGTGAGATTGCTTTTGGTATTTAACAAAGAAAAGCAGTGTCTTCTGTAAGGAGCTTGTGTATTTATTAACAGTTACAAAAGGAGTCTTCAGCGTCAACGCTTTGTAACTTTTGTATAAAGGTCTTTGGACTCTGGTTTCTTTTGGTGTAAATTGGTGTACGCTTCTAGAAGCATACGACCTGTAAAAATTTGCTAATCTTCTATTGCTAATGTTGCAATATGTTAACAATTTGCATTTTAAAATAATACACTTTTTCAGGTTTTTCTTTTCATGAGAAATCTAAATTGGCCAAGTTTCATCTGAATGACAATTACGATCATTGAAAGACTTGAATTTAAAAAAATTAAACACTACATAAAAGGGCATGAAATTGTATTTAGTAAATGTGTTTCTTTTTATCTGATAAAAATATAAATGTGGATGCATATTTAAAAAAAACAAAAAAAAAACAAAGAATGGATCTGGAGAAGTATTTTGAAAAACTAAAATCCTGAACCTATATTATGAAAAGTGTTGTTATATGATACTATCTAAAAAAAATTTCATCTAGATGAGACACTTTTTAGCACTGTTAGCATGTTTTGTCTTTTGAAATGCAAATATCTCATCAATAAATTATTTGATTCATTTTCAAGATGTATGAATATTTTAAAGATATTTTAAATAAAATTTAAACATTACATTAATTACTAATGCTTGCTATTAATATGATATCATCTTCGTGGTTTGGAATCGCACTTAACACGGCTGAATACCCAGTGCAGTCCACTTCACACTGAACTAGTAGCCAATCGGAACGCAGCTATACTCTGCCTGTCCAGTGGTGATATCAGGTGACGTTCTCACCTATCTGGATGAAAAGTTGTGCAAACAAGAATCAGCAGGTTTATTAAATTAATGAATGGAATAACCATGTGGCAGGACTTTCACTTTCAAGTAAATTGAGAACTTCAGCATCAAATTTCTGTACATGATCTTCAGGGAGTAATCGAGCAGGGGTGGATTGAGCAAGTAACACCAGAGTACTGCAGGTGTCTTTTTGACTTTATGTCCAGCTAAATCCAGCAGGTTTTGAAGAATAAAGGACTTCATACTAAATATTGATTTATTTCTATTCTAGTCAAGCGGTCGCCACAGCAGACCATCTGATCCGCACACAACTTGGCACAGGTTTTACGCCGGATGTGCTTCCTGACGAAACCCTCTCATTTTATCCGGGCTTGGGATGGCACTGCATGCAATAGCTGGGTGTTATGGGGTGTGGCAACCCACCGACAGCAGGGCTTGAACAACTAAGCGCATGAGCCACCTGAGCCACCACTCCCCCATGCGAAATATTGATTTATTGTATTGCATCAGTTGCATTGCATGAAATAATTGAATGATTCCTATTATCTTGATTGCCATTATTTATAAATTAAGGATGTCATTAAAACATTGAATTTCACTTTTGCTTCAATACTTTTTACTATCTTTGTATGTCATACAAGAAAGCCAAGAAAAAAAACCTATAGAACAGCGTTAGTCCGTTTACCTTATCTTATCTAATAAAAATAAAGCAGCAAAAACGTCTTTTCATGTTTTTAAAAAAAAAAACATATTTCTCAAATTGTGTACGATATTTACTTCCCTCACTGAAGACATCATAATTAGACCTAAAAGCTGATTGATGTATGTAAAGGGTTAAATTTTACTGTTGGCTTACCAAATATTCAACATTTAACATTAATTAATAAAATCTGCTTGGAAATAGCGGAGATGGTCACGACTTATGATGGGGTTTAGTCCTACAGTACAATTACATTTAGACATTTGCCAGTCATTCTTATCCAGAGCGACTTACAGTACAAAAGTGCTTTGAAGTTTTCCATCATTGTTTAAAGTCCTGATAAACCTATCGCAAGTTGAAAATATTATACATAGAAAATGCATTTAACACACTTAACCTATATGATATAATAGGCTCACCTAACCTACCTTAAATGTATTCGCAACACTTATATATTATACTGCATATCACTAAGCCCAGAACGCAATGCAGTGCCTGATTTGCATTAACTCATCACCATCAATCCATGTTGGATAATAATCCAGATTAAGGTTATAAAGTCTGTGTGAGCAACGGAATCCTGTTTAATGATCAGAACACACTGATAAAGACCACAGGAATGCAGTGACATTGAGTTGGTGCACAATCCTGTTATTATTTAAAGAAAGCTTGAGGAATTCTCACCTTTGTTTCCGTCTCTCTCGTGCCATCTTGGCTGTTCGTCATCCTCAGCTGCAGGTTCTGGTTCTCCCTTTTCAGCCGGGCGATCTCCTCCAGCATCCGGCACATCTGCTCCAGGTAGAGAAACCCAGGAGGCAGATGATCCCATTCGGGCCCAGTGACACCTGCTGCTTGCTAACACACACACACACACACACACACACACACACGCACACACACACACACACATACACAAATGCATTATAATTGTGATTTTTCAAATGCTAGTACAAGTATAATGCATGGTTTTTAAGATGCTAGCTCGTGTTTCAGTGTTTCTAGTTCTTGAATTAGCCGGTTTACTATAAGGTTCGTTTTTTTATTGCCAAAGCTGCCAACTCTCAAGCTTCGTGCAAAGCTTCACATTTCTCACGCTTTTACTACTTATTAACACACATTTACAGCTGCATGAGGGCATCGATCATATCCTAAAGAAGGGATATTAGTCAGAACAATCTATTAAAATAAAATCGACATTCAAATGCATCTATGGACTGCAGTAAAGTTACGCACCAGCTGTATACTGTACATGTGAATATTTACAGTGACTTTACAATATTTGAATCAAGTTTAATCATAGCGTAGCAATTTTATATTCTTCTCCCCTTCTTCTGTATCAGTAATGATTCTTCTTTGACTGTACTTTCTCTATGCATCATTAGTATTAGTATTATTATTATTATTAGCTTTGCTTTTTGCTTTCCTATTTTTTAGTAGTCATCATTAGTGTCACTTTATTTTCGACTGCACTGTTAAATGCATGTATATTTGTGGGGTTTTTTTTTTGTTTTATCTGTTTATTTCTCTTTTTATGTGACCTTATTCTGAGCTTTGGCAATACGAATGTCCATATTTGTCATGTCAATAAAACCATCTTCAGATCTCTCTCTCTCTCTCTCTCTCTCTCTCTCTCAAGACTTTTCTATCCTACAGTTTAAAATAACTAGATTTTCCTCTTTCTCATTGTTTCAGGTTTCCTCGCTGCCCCCATATACACTCTTTGTTCCGCGGCTCCGGCACGACTGTTGCATTTCACATAATATTGCAAGTGTTTTGTTGTAATCACTCTTAATCATGTTTGTTCGCCCCCGAGTGCTCTTATGAATATAAAAAGTGATTAATTGTTATGAGTACGATTAAACTCGATGCAAATACTGTAAATGCCTCTGTCCTGTGTGTAAATAATTTTACTGCCCTCAGGAGTGTTATTGGGGGGGTATATTGGTGACAGGAGGTCCCTTAGAATTCTGAGATGATATATAAGAGATATGGATCATATCATAAAGGGCCCCCAATGAGAACACCTTATATACGGGGCGCGGAGTTCTGTGCTACACCCCCGCCGCCCCTACATGGCGCTCCTAGAGAGCATGTAGGTCATTTGGATGGTGGCTAAGTTCGACCCTATTTCATTCTTTTTGGTGGATATTTCAGATGACGGTTGTCCCAACTGGAGTAAATACAGTCACATGCACCTGTTGTTTCACTTTAACACTGTAAATATATACAGAACCTGAACCTTGTGTTAGACAAAATGGCTGGGCATGCACAGTGTGGCGCCATGCCTATGTGTGTGTGTGTGTGTGTGTGTGCTCGCAGAAACAATGCCCTTATTTTCAGAATCTACAAGGTTTTCTAAAAGCTTTTAAGTAAGCATAATTATTATAATGGTAATTCCTGAGTTACCCTGTTTACTCTAACGCTAGTCTGTGTTTTTATTTAATAAAATAGTCGATCATTTAGCAATCTTATTACAATGATAGTTCTTGAGCCTGTTTACTATAAGGATAGATTTTTTTATGTTAATGCTATTTATGTACAGCCTGTTTTTTAAAGCTTTTTTTGTGCTTGTTTTCCTGTTTAATGCTGGTCTATTTACTACAATGTAAGTTTGCCTTTAAAGCTAGCTTTTAAGTAAGGATAATTATTATAATGCTAATTCTTGAGCTACCCTCACCCTCAAGCTATGTTAATATTAGTTTATGATTATGTCTTTTAGTATTTATTATAATGCTAGTGCTTGAATTAGCTTGTTTACTAAGAGTTAAACTACACTAAAAGTTTACTATTGTTTTAGTTCTTTAGCTTCTTCTTTACTAATCTATAACGGCAAGAAATGTTTTTTCATGCAATTTCTTGGGGTAGCTTGTTTACCGTAATGTTATTTTTCTTTTAAGCCACTACTAGAGTAATTATCATTTGTTAAAACAAACGTAACGCAATCATAGAGTGCCTCAGAGCGAATTTCAATGACACTCCCCATCTGTACGTGCACCTCTCCCTAACTGGTATTGAAACACGTCCTGCACGAGCTGCTATCAGTATCAGCATTCTAACCGCTTCCACATTCCTGCTTATCCGCTTCGCTCTGGCTCCATTCCAGTTTAACACACCTGAACCGATGAACTGGTTCACACTGACCACGGTAAACGTTACCGTATAGAAGAGAGAGAGTGTGTAGAAGTGCACATGAATTGATCATCCTTATTGTGGTATATAAGTTTTAATTTGTTTTGTGAAACTATGCTAGATTAAGAACAACAAGGGCCGTTCTAGATTAAGAACTCAGCTGGGAGTAATGGTGTCCAAGCACTAGTGAAACACTGGGGAAAGTGCACTGGTGTAGCAAGAAATTATATAGAGAATAAAACTGTGGTTTGTTATTCTGTTTAATTAAAAAGTCCCGTTTTGACATGAACTAGGATTCTAAAAATAGGGAAAGTTTTTATCCTGGAGCCTCATACAGTAGCTCCTATTTAAAAGTAAAGAAGCAAAGAAATGCACCAAACATGATTTTCCATAAGACTGTTCCAGTTTGAAGTTTGACACATGAATGCCATTTCTTTAAGCATCGCCTCTAAAAATGTAATCCAGATTTGGGGGGAAAACTGAAGGTTATGAGTAGGATATGGTAATATAATTCCACTTTAAACCAAAATGCGTAAATATGCACAATGGATAATGTGGTAATACTGTATGGCCAACCACAGTAAGAGTACTAAAGCTACAGGATTGCCGTGTTGTATTTAAACTACTTGTCTATTGCACAACTAGAACAATACAGAATTATCGCTGCAGTTTTTCCCACCCATGGTTGAGACATTATATGTTTGCTAAACCCCTTAACCCAATTGCAGCATCCTTTGGAAATGAGTTACGCCCTGTACTTTGATGAACACTGTAAGGTTGAACAGAATGCGTTGAAGCTCTTCACAGATTTATAGTTTCTAGGTTGACTGTTTAAAACTAAATTAAATAAATAAATGAAAATAAATTGCCATATACATTTAGATGACTATTACCTTTTCTGGTTCTTTGTTACTGACTTCAGGTTGCTGCGGTGTGTGTGTTGATCTGTGAGTTTCTGCTGATCTCTGCTCATGAGATGGCTGTTTGTAAGGCCTTCCTGGCCCCACGCTTCCCACTCTGGAGCGTATAGAAGGTGTAATAGAACCACTGGATATTGAAGTTGTGTTGGAACGTTGTCTAAGGCTGCCATCCACACTTCTCCTCCAAGCTGGCTCAGTTCTCCGCAATGCCTCCTCCACTTTGAGCCCGGCTGTTTCAGACGACTTTAAGCTTCCCTTATGCACTGATGAGAAACATGATGAGGATGAGGAGCAGTGAGAAAGAGCTGGTGAGGATGATGATGGCCGTAAGTCATCATCTACTAGCTGTGAAGTTTGTGAGGTCAGAACACGGCGCTGTGAGGTCGCAGGGCTGATCACAGATGGCAACTCTACTCCAGAGTCTTCAGATTCAGACCGGATAGGAGGTCCTGTAAGTCTGAGGGAGTCTGCAGATGCGGAGTCGCTGCCGTTTGGGTCCGAATGTTTTTCCAAACCATCTGCTGAGCCTGATCGTTTAACTGGGTAACCTTCAGTCACCCAGGTTTCCAGCAAACACCCAAAACTCCTGTACAGATTCATCAGTATTTCTCGTAGCCTCAGTAGTTGCGCAGCCTGTCAAGCTCCGTCTGAGGGAAAACCTCAGTGTGTTTGCTGTCTTAGCGCTGGGCGCAACACCTTTCCTACCTGACAGGTGATGACGGACGGCACTGAGCAGGAAGTACAGCCTGAAACTCGTCGCGCAGACTTCAAGACATCCGTCATGGGCCGCCCACATTCCTCCTTCATCCTCCCAGATTGGGCCCTGTGGAACGGCCACTTGACTTTTCGCGCTTCCTCTGATTCTTTCCCAGAAGTCTTGATCTGCCTCGACACGTCTGAACGTGACAGGGTTCTATGAAGAAAGACACAGAAACCACACACATAACATAAACCGAAACTCAAAGGCAAACAGCCTGTAGTCACTTGGGCTAACATCCAAACCTAAACTGTCACAAAAAAAAAAAACCCAGTGGTATTTCAGTCAGTTAGCATGATTATGCTTCCATAAGAGGAATTTGACTTATTCAGCACTGTCACTATCTCAAATACTCAGCTTTACTCGTACACAAAATTTACATGCAGATAGACAGCATCAGTACATTCCTGAAGATTGATAAGATTTATATTCCTGTGTTTTAAGGTAAACTGCGTCAGAGAGATATCCGTTATCAAAAACGTAAAATCAGATTTTTAATTTTTTGATAACGGTGGCTCTCAGTCAGTGGTGCAGAATATGATAATTCTCATTAAAGTTTGCATTTGCATAAAATGAAATCGGATTACGACCCTTTAATGGACTTTGCCATTTACTCTATAAATTATTCAATTAATGGTTAATGTACCAGTTTATCACAAGAGACATAGTGCTAGTATTGTTAATGAGGAATGAAGCTTATAGGCTTTCGATTAAGATTATCCAAAATTCCTGCCTACATGATCATACACTAATTTAAAAAAAAGCTCAGTGGTAACACCTGCACAGCTTTTAGTCTATATAATTACCTATGTATATACCTATGTATATACAGTGGGGCAAAAAAGTATTTAGTCAGCCACCAATTGTGCAAGTTCCCCCACTTAAAAAGATGAGAGAGGC
>JAOVVB010000008.1:23979070-23995538 GCA_028570985.1 Heterobranchus longifilis
TTCACACCACTGTATATATATATATATATATATATATATATATATATATATATATTTCTGATGCAATCACGTTTTAAATGGCTCTTGGACGTCAATGAATTAACTCTAGTAACTTTTAAACAGTATGGTACATCTTACAGTAGATGGTTGTATGTGTTAATAATGCACTAGCAGTGCAATGACAGTAGTATACAATAAGTGAATATTACAATATACACATTTAAAAACTTCTGCCCTGAAATACTCATATAAGATTAGGCTAAAGTTAAATAATGTGTACAATCCCATTTAGCCATTTCCAGAACAATTTAGGTTAATACAGACAGCGAATAAAGACTACATAACTGATATGCTTTAGTACTGACAGGAAATTCTGCTATGCTACAGTAGCTTTTGGACTATTTCACTAGGACAAACAGCAGTAGAATACCAGTTTAGGTTCATTGTGCTTCTAGGTGATGCTTCTCATCACACTTCTAGTCCATGTATCTTAAATGAGTGTTTTCACTGCTTGAGTTTGGGTCGTTGTTGTAGAAGACATAAGGTTCTGCTCATCTCTTTGTTCCACACAGACTGGGCCAGCTGGTCCATTTTTGATACTCCAAGCTGGAGCCATTGTGAAGGCGGCCTGGAGAAAAGAAAAATATCTTGATATGTAGTTGTAGGTGAACATGTAGATGTCTATGACTGAAGCTAACTTCCTCTTGGTACTGACCTGATTTTCTGGTTCTGCTTGATGCTTTGTTGTGCCTTTTCCACTGCCACTGGAATGCCAATCCCAGAACCAAATAATCGGGCCCAGCGCAGCGAAGGTTTCACCTCATCAGCTCTCGTTCTCTCTCCTTTTTCCACCAATGTCTCATCATTTTGTACATGAGGAACGGTGTCAGAGCAATATGCCTCCATTACACGTTCTGTGATAGGAGTCTGGCTAAGCCACCATCCTGCATGCTTCTTTTTTAAACAATCTGATTTCAGCTCCAGCTCTCGCGTTGACGGTTTGGAAATCGAAATCGCACAGCTTTGGAGGATCTTGTGCATGTTAGTGCTACGGATTTCTGTCTGGGATGAGATGCATGGTTCTTTTTTCGCCTTTAATTTAGATCTTTCCAGTTGTCCATCACTGTTCTGCCAGTTTATCATCCTTAGAAATGAGCATTCAGATGGCACGAAAAACCTTGACTGTCGGAAGGATGACTGGTTTTGCTGCATTCTCCTCTGGAGTCTTGACTCGGAAAGCAAGTGGAGGTCAAAGGGCAACTCTGACAAGGGCTGCAGCAGGAGGAGGAACTCCTGAAACAAAGATTTACACGACGGATCCTGGGACATAGCCAGAAATGCCCAGGGGTGGTAATACTCAGAAATCACATCTGAGAGAAAATAATAAATGCAAAATTACACATTTGTAAGCTCTTTATTTTATACAGGACTGTGGAAAATCTTTAGCCTCCTTAATTTTTAATATTCAGTTTACTTAAATGATGTGGATTAAATTAAGGAATAGGATGAGAATGAGAAGTCCTTGAGAAAGCCTGGAGAACTTTTGCTCAAAACTACATTAAAAATACAAGAAAGTTTGAAGCTTGGGAAACAAAATATAAAGAAATAAGAAGACAATTAGCTCAAGACTTTTGCACAGTACTGTATATGCAGCTTGGTAATCTAAAAATCAAGTTGTAAACTCTTACCTACACAGGTGTGCAAGTGGCAAAACCAAGACTCCAAAACAGACAAGCTGGGGAAAAATATTATTATTATTACTACAGAACAATTTATTTCATTTGTATTAAAAGTTAAATATATGATATGTAGTTAGACTCACTTCAGTAGACCTAAGAAGAAGGCGTTGAGCCTCATACTGTGGTTGGTCAACATGGAGCACTTCTTAACAACTGAGACCAGACTGTGCAGCATGCGGGTGGACGGACCTGGAAAAATATACATCTTCTATATAAATAACAGAGAGTTTTTTTTTTTGTTTTTTTTTTTTAGAACTCGCTCTTTCAATGATATCTTTACGTTTCATACATTGGAGGACTCAAATCCAGTCTCAGAAAATTCTCTGTCTGTATGTCTGTCCAGCCAGAGTTTCACAGTTATTGAAACTTTGCCAGTCCTTAGGAATTTGCCTAAAGTTAAACTTGCACGATAAATGAAATGAAAATGTTGGATAGAAGTAAAGTTATAAGACGTTTTTTGAACTGAAATCAAAATGTGGAGTAAAAACAATGTTATAAACAGTTATGTGTCAAATTTAATAATCTATTTTAAAATAAGATTTAAACTACTTGCTCAATGTAAACAAACACCTGTACCAAGAGATATTAATTAGATCTAAATAATTAGATATTTAGATAATTAGATATTAATTATTTTCACAGCTGAAATAACAGCGCTGAAGTGGTATACAGTAAGTGAATTTTAATGCACTGGAGTCATTTTAAGACAAAACTTAATTTTTATCCGATGTACAGGTAATCCCCGACTTACGAACGGGTTCCTTTTCAGGAGCATGTTTTTAAGTTGGATTTGATCTTAAGTCTGATCTGTGATTCACTCTCCTATTACCGAACAGGGAGTGTATTTGGCCAACGATGAAAGAAGTACAACTTAGTGTGAACAAGGCATAACTTACAAAATTTCATTTCTTTGTATTAATGAGTGAGGTAGAGAGTTCTGTCGTACAGAAAGACAGACAGACGTACGTGGGCTTCAATCTAGAATAATAATATTACTGATTAGATTAAAAAAACGTTCAGCTCTCTTTAACCATCATCGACAGATACTAATGCTAGTTAATAAATAAATCTGTAAGAAACACAAGTACAAGGTGTGTGATGCTCCATAATAACTTAAATATTTTATAACTAGGTTCACATGCTCAGCTCTTTGCCGCTTTGAGATGGTTCTCTCTTTTATGTTTTGATTTCTGCCTTTCATTTGAATTAATTACTATTGTGAATAAGATATTTTAATTTATAAAAACAATGAAAAAGTAATGCTTTTCAAGGTGCATGTTTAATTTTTAAGGGGGATGTGCTTTCCATGAAATAACAGCATTCAAGACAGCTTTATTCCCAGACCTGGCTGCGTCGCTGCCTCCACCACGCTCCATGGCTTATTACTCCGCTGTCCAACAATCAAATCCAGCTTGAAGGGTCTCAGCCCGTCCTGGAGAACGTCGCGGATAGCAGGGCAAAGCTGATCTAGGACCAGTTGGCTGATTCTGGGACACAGCAAGCTGTTTCCCAGTCTAAACTGTAATCAGATAACACAGACTATTATATAGAGTCATATGGAACTTTTCCTTTTATCATCATGTTTAATTAACTGCTAGACTGAGATGATAATTGGATCTTAGCAGAAACACGTTTTGTATTGCTTTAACCTGTGTTAATTCAAATTCATGCTTGAGGTTTTAAGAGACTCTGCGATGTTAAATCACTGTTCTCAGGATACTACCTTCTCATTAGGGTCTGAGCTGGAGCTGAAGTGGGCTGTGATCAAATCCACTGCTGCGCTTAGAGATTTCAGCATTTCTGAAGGAGGAAAATCAAAGAGTGAGACAGAGTGAGAGGTCTGTAATTTTGCTCAGAAGACTTTTACCTCTATGAAAAAATATGTTACCTAATAATACATGGAATCTGTATGAAATTCTGTTTAATATTTAACATTTAATATTATTACTTATCTATATACAGTATAAGAGGCCTATATTTCCAACCGGGGCTTGTGATGAAGCTTCTCATAAATTAAGGCATAAAAGCTATTGACATTTATGGAAGACGTCAAACACAGTACGGTGATAGGACTCAGTTATATATTTTAAAAAATCTTTTTAAAATTTCCAATAAACGGCATAAAGAGTCTAAAAGATAGTAAAGAACATCAAGGAAGCCGAACGGAAAAAGAGTCATACAGTATAAGTGTGTCCGCTATATCACACACACACTTGCACATCATACATGGTGCATGAGTCAGTCCAAGACAGGGTGAGTTAAAAAGTAGGTCACAAGCACCTACAGGGAAGCGCAGACCAGAGACTGCAGAGAAATATGTGTCTGTGTATCTGTCAGACAAAAAACTAGCTCAATAATATAACGCATCAGTGCAACACAGGTAATTACAACAAAAAGCTCTTAGGTGCAATGAAATTAAATCTATGCTTCAATCTTAAACAGCATAGGGTTTAATTATATATGCAAACTGAATTAGTGTCAGTGTTCAATGATGGTTATTATGCAAGGAATTAAATGCTTGAAGGTGAATTGTTTTAGAAAAATCGTACGCGATATCAGTAATCAATGGTGTCATACTGATACCACATTTGATTAATTTCCTATAACAGTTCTTCCAAGAGAGTTTTACTCCATCCATATTAAAGCAATTTTCCAATTACTACAATTTTAATTCATTAACAACTGACATCAAAGTTCCAGTGTCTTTGGTTTTGTCCTGAACAGAGTGTAGGGTCAGCCATTATGTGGTGCCCTTGGAGGATTAAGGGTCCTGCCCAATGGTGGTAACTTGGTGGAGCTGGGCCTTGAACCAATGATCTTCTGATCAGTAACTCAGACTGACCACTGTCTCTAATATACAGGCTACAATAACAAGTAAGCTAAACAAGCACTCTACCATTTTAACTAATTCCACTGGGGAGACTTAAACATTTGTGTAAAAAAAAAAAAAGGAGTAGTCTGAATTATTATTCTGAATTATTATATCCTGTACATAATAATAATAATAATATTATTATTATTATGTACAGGATGTTCACAATTACATAAGTTTTATGGATGTCAGCAGAGAAGAGATCACACGCCCATCAGGAAAGCAATGTTATCTCATCTCACCTTTCCTCTGCAGCAGATCAATAGAATGATACGAAGTGGAGGGATCTGGTGATGAGCAGAACTCTTCAGGTGGTCTATCAGCCAGAGAGGATGAGTCACCATGCTGATGTTCTTTCCCCAAGTAGCCTGTACGTGCATAGCAGGATACCTGAAATTACCATCGGCAATGTAGCTGAACTTGTTATAAACAAATCCAAAAAGATTGCATCTTTAAAAAAATGTAAATCAAATCATACAGGATATTGCTTTTGGTCCAAAACTGTAAATTGCAGCAGTGTTGAGCTCCTCAGTAGTGCGTACTTGATGAACAGCGTCTGAGTTGGTCCGTCCAGCACCAGGAAGTGTAAATGATGTGTCAGAGGTCAGGAATGTTACTGAGGTAGTGGCTGGAGACGAACTATAATAAGGATAAACTTTAAGTCTTAGTTCTGATTCTAGACATTTCTGAGGTGTCTGATGTGAGCTAGCTTGCTCAGGAAGGAAGTGTTGTAAATGTTTATTAGGAAAAGATTTGACAGAGGTTTTTTCCTGATTAGTCACATGTGATTTAATGGATGGATTGATTTGTACCAAACAGGTATTGGTGGTTCCTGTGGTGCTATCACACAGACTAGGTTCTATGGTCTTTGGACTTCTGTATTTAATGTCTGCCTGACCCTGGAAGAAGAGTGGGCTTGGTGGAGCCCAATGGGGACGAATGTAAGGCTCAGTCGGGGTTAGGGTACAGGTCGAACAGGTATCAGAGCATGAAGCGACCTCCAGATGAATAGAAGAATAGTCGTCCACAATTGGGAGTGCTAAGTGGCTGGACAGGTCAGTTATTTTGGATGCACTATGTTTGTGGCTCATGTAATGGTTTATAAGGGAGCCTAGGGCTTTGCTGGATTGCTTTAATGATGGTGGTTCAAGGACAAAGGGTTGGATGGGTAGAGAGGTAGGTCTTTGTGGTTTAGTGTTGTGTGCCACATCTAGGCTAGATTCAGGAACTCCTGCATAAGCAAAAAAAAAAAACAATAAAAAACTTTACATTATTATCTCTGTTAAAGTTGTTAAAAATAAATTAAAGATACTAGTCTTTATTAATCCTTGTTTGTTGGAAGCCATCCTCCTGGTGTAGGAAAGTATTCTTTCCATTAATATGCATCCAAAAAGAATCAGGTAATAGTTATATCAAGTGGTAAATTATTGGTGGGATCGATGGATTTGAAGCCTATTCTGGGTGCAAGGTGATACCATGCCACTGCATTACTTTTCTGCCTCCAATGGCATCCTGTAGCTTCCTGCATCTGATCTAAAACACTGAAGCTTGCCTACAAAGCCAAAAAAAACAACCTCTTTTCTGTTCTTGCACCTTGGCGGTAGTGTAATGAACCTTCTCTAGGTGTGTGACAGCTGAGTTTCTGGCAGTGTTCACATCATGTCTAAAAACCTACCTTTTTCTGAAGTACTTGAATTAACAATAAAAGAGTATCGGGATGGATTTTCTGATGGAGACTTCTGTAAGTCGCTCTGGATAAAACCATGTGCCATAAAAGTAACTGGATGGGATGCCAGCACATTACAGGGCAGTTTGATGTACTGTAGCCAATGCACCTACTTGCCTGTTTTTGTGGACAGAATCAAGCCCTGGAGCGTTAAGGTGGCAGGGCTACCTATTGCACCACTAACTGTCCTAATAAATCATTCAATACTTCAATTTAATAACAATTTTGGTGTGCTCACCCAGTGGAGGTATATCAGGAGTTTCAGAGTTTGTAGATCTTCCAGATTCTTTTTCAGTCCTGCTTATAATAAAGTTTACTTTTTGTTCCAAAGAATCTTCGATTTGAACTGATGCAATGTCTTCCTTGCTGTTTTTCACCACTGATGGACTTTTTCCATTCTTCCTGTATCGTGCAAGCTCTGCAAATGTGATTTTATGCTGCTTCAGTGCATGCGAGGATGTACTTATCTGGCTTGGACAGCTCAGCACACGGTGCAGTCCTCCCTGTGTGGTAAATTCTAGACATGGTTTGTTGTTCCAGCTCTGAGATAGTCGTGTTACACTGATGTGCTTATAGCTATTGGTTTCTAGATCTTTGCACTTGTTGTGATGTGATTTTGTGTGAGTTTTTCTTTTGTTTAGCCTCTTTGAAATTTTCCTGGTCCCCTTGCTTCTCTTCAGTTCTGTGTCCTCATCAGCCTTGGAAAGAAGAATATATATTTATACAAACTGGGACAACTTGAGACACTTGGGACAACTTTTTTTGAGGAAAAGTGAAAAGATAGAAAATCAACATCTTCTACAATATTATTATTACTGTACCTGAATGTCCCTTTCGTAGAGTTTAACCTCGTCCCTGTCTTCTGTCTCTGGTTTTTCAAAGAGAAAGTATTCTGTGGGTGGAGTCATGTTTTCATTGCTGTGAGCTTCTGAGCAGCTTGTTAAAGATGACCATGCCGGACTATTGGCAGACTGAGACGAGAGGTCACAGGTTACCAGCTTGTAATAATTGTTGGTGTAAGTAGTCAGCTGACCTTGACAAGGACTGAGACCGGAAATCTCCTGAGACGATAAACCAGCTGGGTAACTGAGATGACAGTCAGCTTGGTAGATGTTACAATTTGGATCAACTCCAGAACTAGACCAGCATGGATTCAGTTTAAAACCATCATCATGCTGCATGGACCCTGATGCTTGGGACTTCTTGGCAGGACTGTCCAAGTCATATGGCGTTGCAGGGACCGCATTATTAGTTTTGTTAAAAATGGCACTGAAATTTACCAGCACTCCATCTGAGCTGTTGCAAGAAGAATCGCTAATATAATCAGTCTGGTTTTGATTCAAAGACTCACAATCGGAGACGGCATTAGTTATGTTTGGAACATACTGATCAGCCCAGTCGTGCTCCTCACAGTCCATGAAAATAGGTGTGTCTTCATTATCCCTGCAAAGTTTCAGACCTGAGTCTGATAAGATTTGTTCATCTGTCTGAAAACGCTCCAGAATCTTAATATTATGGTTGCATGCAGTGTTACTGCCATTGCCCTGACTACAACAAAGTGACCAAGGATTTGTGGCATACCTCAGGTTCTTATCCTTGGTCCTGTTTAAATTTCCATGCTGACATAATGAATATGCTTTCCAGTACTTATGCAGATTGTTTGCATATGTATCACAATTCTCATCAGCCTCATTAATTTCTGACTTAAGAGCAAACAGTTCATGACGAAACAGAGCTGTTGAGTCATATCCTCTTGTGTTTCCAGAACACGGATCTGAGATTCCGGCCCTATCCTTGACACTGGACTTGCCGGTATGACCGTGGAAGTCACCATTCAGTGTTTCATTTGGGAGGTGTTCCCTTTCAGGCAGTGAGATACTGTGAGTGAGACTTAAAGAGCAGGGCCGTCTCAGTCTCGATCCTGCTGTGAAATTATCACTGCCTACAGAATCAACATGAACAGGCATGTGTCGGACAATCATGGTCTTACCGGACCGTGAATCAGATGTAGCCATTTTTTGAAGAAACAGTCAGGAGTAAGTAGAAAGAGATCAGATAATGACGCTGTAACTTTACATCATGCTGCACCTCCAGGAATACCTAATAAACAATAATGGTATTAAATATGTCATTTGATATTATAGGAAGTCTAATTTGTTATTCTGCATACAAAGATTCCCCATAAAATAAAAAAAGACATGATTCTGCTGCAACATTTTCATCTTAGATGCAAAACAAAATATTGGGTTTAAATCAGAGTAAAATTGACGATTGGATCAAATCTCATCTAGCCATTAAGCTCCATCCACAAACTGAGAGTCAACAACTCAAGGAGTCTCCGGCATGAACGCCAAACATTCCCCCCCATCACTCACACGCCCAAGCGCATAACTCTGAACACTCATATCGTATTGAAATGTTCACTTACCAAAAGAAAGCCATTAAAAACAAAGTGACAGCATGATTAGTTTCCATCAGACTTCCTTCTCTTTCTCACTCCCCCCACTCACTGTTCCTCTCTCCAGTCTCTGTTTCTCCACCCTCTCCCTCCCTCTCCGTCTCATTCTCTGCACAGTGGTTCTGCACCCTCCATACTCCTATGGCAACAGCGCCAGTGATGTCTCTGAGCGAGCTCACTGATTTGCTGAGGCTCATGCAGAAGGCAGAGCTCCGTCGACTCTCGGCAGGGGGGACCGAAATGCTGACTCACACAGCCGTCATGTCACAGGACTCGGGACAGAAAACTCTGGATAGCTCTGTTCCAGGAAACACACTTAGGTTTTGACTTTGATTATTAGTAAAAACAACTGTTTCAGGCAGCATTCATTTTAATTCAAATGCCTTAGAGTACAGATTTATCAGTATGGAAGTAGGGAGGGCAAATCAGACATTAATAGCATTAAGGAATTGTATGTGATAATTACAGTAGGTTTATTAACCTTATTAAACTTATGTTTAATTATCTGTCATGTTGTCTGATTAACATTCTACACATAAAAAAATATATACCCTGAATATATTTATATATTTCTTATTACAAGATTATTTTAAATGAAATGTAAAATTAGTTTCCCCTCCTGTTAAAATATTCGTGGATAAATTTGCTTCAAATCTTATATACAGTAGAACACAACTATATCAACCTTCAAAAGACTAAAAGATGCTTAATGATCATACAGTATATTTAGTTTGTCGTAATTCCTGTTATATTAGGAAATGCTAGATAAACTTGACTGAATCCAAGATAAATTTACTCGTTAGCAGTGCAATATGAGGTGCGCTTTGTAAACCATACACACAATAAAAAAATTAATAAAGCGAACAATTTAAAAATGCAATCAAGTTTATTTATATGTAAACTTTTACACTTACAAAACCACACAAAAAAACTTTTTTCAACTCAATTTCATTTTTGTTTTTACAGCATCGAATCAAATTTATTTTTTTTCCCCTGATATCCAATTTACCTTTTTAAAAAATATTTATTTACTTTTTTATTTAAGCATTTATTTACTTTGCTGGTATTGACCCAAAGGGAGTCGATTAGCTTTAAACTTCCTAAGTTCTAAAATTTTTTATAACAAAACCAATAGAAAAGGTTTAAAATAGGAATCATAAACACAATTTATCAACTTATTAACTCACCATTAGAAAAATACGGACAAATAACTTAATTAAAGACTGAAACACAAATATGACAACCTTCACTGATGGTAATTAAAAAAAACAAAAAACATCCCACATAGGTGTAGTTTTATTTTATATCACATGTTCATAGCTGCAGAGATGGGGTGACACTACAGGCCTAAAACGCCACAGTTTTGTAGGTTTTAACATTTCACCTGCTATACCTGAGACAGGACATTAGTGGTGGACAAAGAACATAAATCCTGCGTTTGAGTAAAAGTAGCGGGATTCTTTATATTTACTAACCTTTAGATTTACTTAACTATCAATGTTAATGAACTTGTATTATGTTAAAGTAAAAGAGTCACCTGCTACATGTTTGAGCCTTTCATTGAGGGGAGGGAAATAACTCAATTATGTATAATAATCAGAAGGTGGCGATATTACCGCTTCAAATGCTACACACCACTAGGGTTATGTAACTGTAAATGTAGTGAAGTAAAAGTACAGATATTTGTTGTAGGATGTAGTGTAGGAAGTAAAAGTAAATAGTAAAAAGTATTCTCTAATAAAACCACTCAGGTAAATTACAGACATGTGAAATATGTATTTAAGTACAGTAACGAAGTAAATATTTTTGGTCACTTATACTTGGTCCACCTCTGCAGGACACTAGCGCATCAACGTTAACCGAATAATCAAAAGGCAAGAATCAAAGGCTTGGTTCAACCATACAAGAAACTTTGGTTATAAAATAAGTATTCAATACATTTTATGTCAAACATTTCTTTCTAAATACAAATCCTGGATCAGCATCTGAATCAGCATTTGACAAAAAATGTAGAACGTTATATAAAATTAAAGATTCCATTGGCATATTTTTACAACATGGAGATGCTTAACTGGGGAATATTTATTTGGCAGCTTTTGTCTTGGTCCACTAATTGTGCCTGTGAAGCTCTTCCAAAATGCATGTCTAAACCCGTGCCTACAGTGTGTTAGTTATCAAATTCACATACACAATAAAATGAAAACAGTACACTGTAAAAAAGTTAAATTCCAGGTGTGTAGTTTACATTCAGGTGATGCAAACCATGCAGTTAAAAGTGCATACCTCAGACAGGATTACCTGATGTAGTCTCAAATAAAGGGGAAAAACAAAGCTAATGAACAGTGATGCACACTGAAAAGCAGCTATAACTCTTCTCTACTGTACATTTGCATACACTCATAACTAGCTGGTGTTGCTGTAATTAAAATGGGAGACACATGACACCATCGCTCACACCCAGAGGACATGGCCAGTTTTGCCCTTTTGGACTCCTGGATATTAATGGCTGTGATATTTTAGAGATCCCAACCGCACCGCTTGGAAGGCATTAGTCGCTGAAATTTAATGGCTTCATACCAGAGTTTGCCAAGTTGTGAAATTTCTCTCTGAATTAATTTTACAGCTTTAATTCACGCCATCACAACACTTTTTTTTTGGTCGCTCATTTCCCCTGAAACATCTTGGGAAGAGTTTTTATAAAGGCACAAAGGAACATCTGTTTTAACAATTTAAAGGCTTTTCTTTACTCTGCAACAGTGTAGAAAGAAAAGTTTCTAGAAGTTGCCCTAACTAAAGGATGCAAAGATGCAAATTTAAATTTGTGTATAAAGTGTTTAAGTCAAACCAGGACTTCTGGGTTGGGCAGTATGGGTTGTGCATTGTACTGCAAAAACAGAACGCTTTTGGTGATTAAACCAGGCCACTTTTGCTTTAAATGAATAAGCCATTAAAGGAGTTCCTGGGAGGTCAGTGTTTCAGATATGAAGCAGGCAGTCGAATCGTGGCCCAGGTGTTCTGAGAAAACTTTCTATCTTGATGGTATCCAAGCGCTAGTGAAACACGGGTATTAAATAAGGGAGTTTTTACTCTCAGAAGTCTGTTCTGCACAATCAAAAGTCCTGCTTTGACTTGAACGTCTGTCATAGGTAAAAACACATTGTTTCTAATAAACTGTCATAAGAAGTCATTATATATATATATTTGGTTTACACACCTGAAATAGATATTATGAATGTGCTCAGAGCGTACATCGCTTCCTTTCTTGTAAACGTTTAGACGTACAATGTACTGTTCTCTTTCTTTACAATTTTTCGCGAATCTCTTTCAACAACCCAAAACAAACAGTTGTAGGAGCGCCCCCTGGTGTTGGACGAGGTGTGTTAGGAGGACGTGATGTTGCGATATGTTTGTGGAGAACTCTCCGCTACAGGGGACTCCGCTAAAGGGAAGAGCGCCGGACGACTCTTCAAGGGTCGGCGCAGGAAACCACCCGAGGTCACGAGGTCGCCGTAACCACGGGCGTGCGAGAAAGCATAACCGGAGCGACGGGTGCTGATGCGTCGCCGTGGGAACCGGCGAGTGGGAGGAGGAAGCACGGCTTTGGCTTCTTTGACTTTGTAGCGCACCTGAGGAGAAAGAGAGAGAGATGAAGATGGACTTCATATTAAATATACATATGACATAAGAAACTTGACTTGAAGAAACGTTAAACATTCAAGATACTTCAAAGTTACAAGAAATTCTATGATCAGCAACCATTTACGTGCTGCTTTGGAAGTTCTCAGATCATTACATCATGCTGGTGAAAGCTATGAAGGCTTAACCTCCTGGCAGAGGCAACCTGATTGATATCTCTGTACTTGATTGAATTTATGATGGCATCGTGTGTGTGTGTGTGTCTGTACCTTGTCGTTGATGGTTGGGCGGAGCTGAATGAACAGGAATCGGAACGCCATCACGGGCAGCGCACACAGGATGGTGGTGAGGAGGATGGTGAGCCAAACATTGGGCTGGTTCAGGGAATTCCTTGCAGTGCCTGATATACAACACACACACACACATACACACCATTATAAATCAATCTAGTTTATTGTATAATGTACAATTTAAGTAACATTTTTGCTATACAATTATTTTTGAGTGCATTTCATTTTGTTCTTATGAACAGTTAACAATCATGAAGATGTGAACACACACACACACACACACACACAGTGTAAAGCGTTGTACTAGGTGACTCACCGATAAAAGGGAAGGAGGAGGTGAAGATGAGGAACATGCCGTTGCTGTACATGGTGAAGGTGACGGCAAAGTACACAGACAGACTTCCCCAGAGGAAGAACTGATTCACCGCCGTCCAGTAGTACGTGTCCAAACCCAGCTTTAACATCCACACACACACACACACACACACACACACACACACACACACGAACGTTATTTATATATACACACACACACACACAAACGGAATTGTTAAGATGCAACAATTCCACTTCAAGCACTCCGACACACATTCTCGATCTCCTTGGCGAGTGTAAAAGTATTGGCACCCCTTCCTATATCTTGCACGCCCAGTTTTTCACCATGTCAGGAATACAAACGAACACATTGTACAGTAAAAACACACACTGTGACTCTTTGGACTAGCAGTCCTACCTACTTTCAATAGATAAAGACACTCACATGCACGTTGACAGCAAAGAGCAGACAGGTCTGGGCAAGAAGAGCGAACGACTGGTAGTCGGCGATGTCTTTGCCGTCGTCTCGCACCGTGTCGTACATGGCGGCGTACGGCACGAAGAAGAGCACGAGAGAGCTGTAGCAGCTGTGGAGCAGGATCTTAAAAAACGCCTTCATACTGAAGTACATGTTCTGCTGCCCTGGTGCGTACAGCTGTGGATGGCGGAGGCTCCAGCGGTCGTTAACATCCTGAGAGTTACAAAGAGTTATGCATCAAATCTAAATGTGATGAATTGCATAGTATTTGCAAAAAGACCACGACACAGCAGGGTAGCACAGTAGGACCATAAAACAGCACACAGTAAATATAAGAAGTTATTAAATAAAGAAGACAGCTGGTGGACGCACCTGATCGAAGAGGCTCAGGCCGATGACGGGTAAGGCTGTGTACACCAGGTTATAAAGTGTAATAAACCACTCATCATACACCGTCTGGTTGAAGGAGACAAAAAGACACACATCAAGCAACAACCGAACAAAAATTCACTCTGGAATAAGAGAATGTACGGTGTTTTAATAAACAAGAACAAAAACACGACTCTATCTTACACACAGCCATACACTGAACACTTTTCATCAGACAGACAGACAGACAGACAGATACGTAGAAAACAAGATGATTAGATAGACAACTAAATTAGTCCAGAGACAGGACAGTAGACAGGAAACTAGACTAGACTAGACAGACAGACAGACATACAAAGGGACAAATATCCTGACAGACGACTCACCTGGGCAGAAAAGCCGCAGAAGAAGGCGTACCAGAAGTGCACGAAGGTGAAGCTGAAGTTCTTGTAAAAGAAGTAGCGCAAAAACTTGCACATTCGCAGATACGACCAGCGGCCGTGGACCAGCAGGAGGCGCTGCAGGTACCGGAACTGAGCAAAAGAGAAATCACTGGACAGAACTGCCTGCATGCCCTCCTGCCCACTGATCCCCACTCCGATATGAGCCGCTATCCCAGAGGAAGAGAGGACAGAGAGAGCGAGAGACAGACAGACAGAGTGATGAGATGAATCTTTTTTGATTAATTAAATATCTCTATCTCTCTCTGACCCAACACCAGGCTCCACCCACCCTTGATCATGCTGACGTCATTGGCTCCGTCTCCGATGGCCAGGGTCACGGCCTTCTTGTGCTTCTTAACCAGTTCCACCACCTGAGCTTTCTGCAGTGGGGTGACCCTGCAGCATATCACTGCCTGACACATACACGCCGTGCGCAACAGCTCCACCTGCAGGTCCTTCTGCAAACCAAATGCCTGCAGAGAGACAAATACATCACTTCATCACTTCACATGCAACAATTTATTTCATTTACAAAAAGATCAAACACATGATATACAGTGTGGTTAATTTCTAATAATAGATTAATAGGTTACAATTCATATTAAACATCATTCAGTAAATACATTTATTTTTGACCTCCACCCAGCTCCTGGTCCTCTTTATTGTAGTCTACGTCAATCATCATCGACCAAAACACTCACCAGGCTGTGTCCATTTATGACAAGACCGTACTCTCCGTCCACCTTCTCATCCAGAACCACCTGACTCTTTTTACCCATAATCCCAGTCTTCAGGTAGGACGCCTCGTCTGAGGAACCCGGAGACATCTTTTTTCTGGCATTTCTGAACATTTCAAGAGATCATCATAGTGAGTATTTGAACTTAGGAGATGTTTGAATTCCTCATTAATAGGCTGTAAATTTTTTATATATTCAAGAGACTCACACTAGCTCCTCCCGCACCTCCTCGAGCGTGTTAGCTGCGATGACGAACACCTCATTCATCTCCTCACGCAACATGTTGCAGGAGTATCCGATGTTCTCTGCCGTCTCTGCATGACATCACAGATGAAAAGCAACTTCATTTTGTAGAAATGTGCAAAGCACAAAGCAAACTACTAGTTGAAATCATGACACACTTGCCTCAAAGCTCATTGGCTCTGGAAGAAGATATAATAGACAGAAATGAAATTGAAGCAGCATTTTACGCCTCATACTGGAGCGTACCTTCGCTCAGACTGTTTTTTTTAGTTCTGTGACCTCCTTTTTATCTGTTTTATTAGAGATAACATTTACGAGGGGTGGTCATAAAATTTTAATTATTGTAAAGAAAAAATTATGTAATGAAAAATGAGGCAAAATTTTGCACCCCAAGTTGCAAGTTTAACGGTTTTGTAAGTTACACAGTCCCCGACTTTGAGGTCAAGTGTACCAGGTGTCTATAGTGTGAGATTGTGTGAGTGTTTGGCGGTGGAGGTGCAGCATTAGTAAGGAGTCTGACCCTGCTTGTCTCCTGTTAGCACCCAGATCTTGATGTCAGCTTTGGAGAGCTGCTCGATGGTCTGAGGAACTCCATCCTGAAGTTTATCCTCCACTGCAGTCGCTCCGATCAACTACACACACAGACACACACATACTGTACACACACTGCAATTTGGTAATGCATTGTAAACAAAATACTAACATAACAAAATAGATTTATTTCATAAGACTTTAAACAATCTATGAGACAGAATAGGTAATTCTATAAGAAGGTGTGGTCTTTTCCTCTGTCACAGCTAAAAAACTAAGTGTAGCCTATTTGTTCATTAGTTACAGTGAAGGAGGCGTGGCCTATGTGTCTGGTGTGACCTCATAAAACTTCTTAACATAGTAAATTACATTTTATATAAAGACAAAATCAACATTACAGAAACACTCAAAAAAATACCATCAGGTCCTTCTCAATCTCCTCATATATGGCATCCAGTTTCTCCTCGCGGTCATCCAGTGCAGTGCTGGCCTCATGGTGGCGCTTTCTCCAAACGGCAAATTCAGTTTCATCCAAGTCCTTATAGGCTAGCACCAGAGTACGCAAACCTTCACCGGCATACTCCTACACACACATATGCAAGCACACACACACACACACACACACACACAC
>JAOVVB010000008.1:23995638-24014349 GCA_028570985.1 Heterobranchus longifilis
ACCTCCTTTTTTAAGGCGGGTGCGAGTGGGGGACAGGGGATGTTTGGGGGGAGATCAATAGTAGATGCCACACAGAAGTGGTGTACATCATCTGAAAGCTGAGAACCTGAAGATCAATTTGAGATGCAGCTCAGCACTGTGTAAATTTTTTCTAGTCATAAATCTGTAATAAACATTGTGTTTTGGTTAGGCGCCTATTAAATCTTGAAGACTTAGAGTGTATAAATACTTAGAACATTATGAAACATGTATATGATGACCATACAAATATTCTATTAAGTTGCTACAGCAATTCTGGGGTTGATATCATTTGTTACACAGATTTGGTGCACAATTTGACCATTTTTGACCATTCGAGAATTGATAAAAAATGGTCAAAAATACCTCCAAAATACCTCATTAAGACACCAAGACCTTGAGGGACACCATAGAAAACTCATGCTGTGATTTGGTTTAGAAAACTTTTGATTTGGCTTCGAGCACTTCTGTTCTGGAAATTGCTCAGAAACTGCAGATATAATGTATAGGAAAGCTATACATCATCTGAATGTCCTGGGTCTAGTTTGTTTGTAAAGTTTCATGTACTAGAGGTCAGAACCAGTCATTTTATACAGTGACGTCAAGTTTAAAAAAATGGTCTCACTACAATTTATGTAATTCAAGACTGTTTATGGATCCCAGTATGCAGACATATTCAAAAACACCAGTTTAGAATAGGCAAGAATAACACATTTGTACTGCATGAGATTATCATAGTTATCATAATTATCATGGGCATTTCTGTAAAGCGCAGACTTGTGGGTACCCATAGAACCCATTTTCATTCAGATATCTTGAGGTCAGATGTGAAGGGACCCCTTTGAAAATGGCCATGCGAGTTCCCTAGGCAAAATATAGCCTAACTTTGGATCGTTATTTTGCCCACTTGCCAACATGCTAGCATAATATGGTTGGTACCAATGGATTCCTTAATATATTTACTCTAGCTTCAAAATCTGCAACATTGGCACCCTCCAAGGGTTGGGTACATTTGCTCACTTGGCACGGATTATTGCGATTATGTTTTGACAGGGCCCACCTAGCACTATAATGTTTTTACTGATATTTTGATAATGATAGCATTTTACACATCTCACCTTGTCGTTGATGGTGGGCCGAAGCTGAATGAGAATGAAGCGGAAAGCCACCACAGGCAGAATACAGAGGAGGGACGTCAGGAATATGGTGAGCCACACGTTAGGCTGGTTCAGAGAGTTTCTTGCTGTGCCTGCAGTTCCAAAAGAAGAGTCACAATCACATAATAAAAAGGTTTATTACTGTTATACAACCCTTTAATACTGTATATGGGTTGTAAGTGACCCTGCACATAGATTCAATGTGCACAATTATTATTGTTGGCCTGTTATAAAACGTCTACATATTTGTCTATGTACAGAAGCCCTGAGAGGCAAGTGAGAAGAAACAATCTGGTGATCCTTGTTCTAAGTCTGATCTAAAGTGTTTTCTCTTCTGTGTTTATGATTTAAGAACAGGTGAAAAAAGAGGTTTTGCCAAGATAATTTTTCTAAGTTTCTTAATTGTGTTTTTCACCTGAAGTGCATGTTTTCTTCCAGGTTTGAATTCTTCCATGTACTCTAAACACAAGGTGCATACAGTATATTGTGCATTAGCATTCAAAAACTTTGCATCTGCCAAATCTTTCACTTAGAAAAAGCAATCCTTCCAAAAAATATTTTTTATCACCTGTTTCACAAGTACATTTTTTAAGGAACTTAGAAAGACTATCCTAGATAAATCCTTTCTTTTCACCTGTTCTTCAGTCATAAACACAGGAGAGAAAACACTTTAGACCAGATTTAGAAAATGGATCACCAGAATGTTTTTTTTCTCACTTGCCTCTCAGGGCTTCTGTAGCAACGTCTGCTTTCAAAAGACTAAAATTTGAAGGCGTGGGCGCCATAAAGGAGC
Source organism: Heterobranchus longifilis (assembly GCA_028570985.1). Classification (NCBI taxonomy): domain Eukaryota; kingdom Metazoa; phylum Chordata; class Actinopteri; order Siluriformes; family Clariidae; genus Heterobranchus; species Heterobranchus longifilis. The sequence goes on from JAOVVB010000008.1 coordinate 23,997,607, forward strand.
TGAATTTACTCACCGATGAAGGGGAACGAGGAGGTGAAGATGAGAAACATGCCGTTGCTGTACATGGTTAATGTGATGGCAAAGTAAGCGGCCAGGCTGCCCCATACAAAAAACTGGTTGACTGCTGTCCAGTAATAGGTGTCCAGACACAGCTGAAAAATTGAAAAAAAAAAAAGTTTTTTTTAAATTCTGTTGCACATATTCATTCACAATGTGTGTACAAAAGTCCTGTAACCTTAGTGCCGTTTTCCTCACCTGTACGTTCATCACAACCAGCAGACAGGTCTGTGCCAACAAAGCAAAGGACTGATAGTCTGCGATGTCTTTGCCGTCATCTCGGACCGTGTCGTGCATGGCGGCCCATGGGATGAAGAAGAGGATGAGGGAGCTGTAGCAGCTGTGCACCATACAGCGCACAAAGGCTTTCTTACTGAAGTACAGATTCAGCTGGCCCGGAGAGTAGAGCTGAGGATACTGGAAACTCCAGCGGTCGTTCACATCCTACACAAACAGAGCACATTAAACCAAAAAAATCTGGATTTGAGTTTCTGAGCTCTTTCAAACTAATTTAATAGTGATTTACACCTTAATTAGTGCATACCTGGTCAAAGAGGCTCATGCCGAGAACAGGAAGAGCGGTGTACACCAGGTTGTACAAAGTGATGAACCACTCGTCGTACACAGTCTGTGAGCAAGGACATGAAACATGTAAATAAGCTACAGCATTAATAACACTGCATGTATTTATGTATGTGCCGCTAGTGGAACATTTGGTGAAATGTTTACAGTCATTGCAAATTAGGAAACAATTTGTATTTTGCTTTCAATTTTTTGTTTTGTGGATGGAGAAGTGTCCATACAAGTCTCTCGAATTTTATTTGAGCAGGTAGGGGATATCTGTGGGGTTTTCCAGTACAGTACAACACATCAACAATAAACACTTTTGTTTAGACTACAATATTCAGTTTTTGTCGCCAAAAACTGCAGAAATAAACATGTTTACAGCCTGGTACAAAAAAAAGGCTTTGGGTCTCAACAGCTAATTCTCCCATTCATGAAAACTGTATGGGGGGGAATTTTTATACAACTCACTTAAATTATATTAAGGCTAAAGGTTATGCATAATTAGGGGCATGGTCACGTTGAGTGACAGGTGTGTGCCATCACAGGTGGCTAGCCGCTAGCTGTCTGTTAGATCCACCCCTCGCTCCTCCCCAGCTCCACCCTCTCGTCCAAATATCACTTCTGTCTCCAAAAAACAAGATGTGAAAATTCCAAACTCAAGGCTTCAAAATGGTAATTCAGAAAGCAATGGGTGACAACACGGTGGCTACGTCCACTTCTTTTATACAGTCTACAGTATGTTTGCAAAACATGACACTGTATATATGCACATGCTGTATTTTCTATGTGCAACTTTTCATTCACATCTCTTCTGAGAGACTACATAATTTAACATCATAGGCATAATTGAAGCACATAGTCAACAAGTCAACATGCATTATTCTTAGAGCTACTCATATGCCTTGATGTATGTAACCCACTAAATTATGCAACACAATTCCAATACATGTCCCTCACCTGTGCAGAGAAGCCGCAGAAGAAGGCGTACCAGAAGTGCACAAAGGTGAAGGTGAAATTCTTGTAAAAGAAATAGCGCAGGAACTTGCACATGCGTAGGTAGGACCAGCGACCGTGCACCAGCAGGAGGCGCTGAAGGTAACGGAACTGTGCGAAGGAGTAGTCGCTGGAGAGAACTGCCTGCATGCCCTCCTGACCGCTGATACCGACGCCGATATGAGCAGCTGAAGGACAGACAGAAAACAAACAAAACAGAATTCACACAGTGAGTAACAGGAAGTATTTTCCAGCTGTTTGGTTCTCTAGTTGAATGAGCTCACCCTTGATCATGCTGACATCGTTGGCCCCGTCCCCGATGGCCAGAGTGACAGCCTGCTTGTATTTCTTGACCAGCTGAACCACCTGGGCTTTCTGCAGAGGGGTGACCCTGCAGCAGATCACTGTCTGACACATACATGCTGTCCTAAGCAGCTCCAGCTGCAAGTTCTTCTCCAGAGCAAAGGCCTGAGGACCAAAGGAAAGAAGGGATTATAATGAGGTCAAGTCCCGCAAATAAAATGTAAACCAGACACAAAAAGAAGTCCTCTCCACACTGTTAGGAATACAGTACATTCAGTGAAGAATTAATTAATCCCTATATGGTGTTTTTTAGTTGCTACAAGATATATCATGAGTGAAATGAGCAGTCAACACCAGGGCTGAGAATTTCTGCCTTGAAACTGCAGTGTGCCAACAAAAGTCCAGATTCAGACAGCCAGGTTTTATGACATCATCTAAGGAACCAATCAAGTCACTTGTGGCTGGAATGGTGGGCGGGGCTTGAGGCCAGATCCAGAACTTCTTAATGAGGGAGAAGAGTAGATGTGCTTCCAGCCCCTTTTCTGAGTTTTTGTTGCGATTGCACCATTGAATCAACCTGTACAATACCAATAAGTATGTTGTATACTGTGATGACTTTTCAGCTATAGTAATTCACTTTTTGGATCCACAAAAAACAAAACAGGACATCCAGCAGGAGTTTTTCTGGATCGACGATATATGGAGACAAAAGGGTACAGGATTTCTTGTTGCGTCAGCAGCTAGTGAAAATAGAAATGGGCCTGGAAAAGCCTTCTTACCAGACTGTGTCCATTTATAACTAGGCCATATTCTCCATCCACTTTCTCATCCTGCACTCTCTCTGTCTTCTGAAGCCAGAACAGGCCTGCACGAGCCTTGATCACAGACGGCTCCTCCGCTGCTTCCGGACACATTTTCCTTCTTGCGTTCCTGAAAACACGAGTATACAGAAACAGCCTCTGATAAGCAGACACCACATGTGTTGCAGTTATTTGTTTTCTGACTGACTTACTGTAGCTCCTCTTTGACTCCTTCAGCCGTATTGGCTGCCACGACGAAAATCTCCTTCATCTCCTCTCTCAGCATGTTGCAGGAATAGCCGATATTCTCCGCCGTCTCTGTTTCAAAACGTCAAGATTTACAATGACTGTGATTCAGTTCATCTGACAAACATGCCAAACATTCACTCTTTGACTCTCTGAGTTTATTTACAGATAACACAAGGTGTCATGTGAACCCTTGGAGATTTGGCACCAGGGGTTCCTGACACATTGAGATTAACAGTGAGAAAATATAGAGAATATATTTCACAGGGTGTCCCCGACTAAGAATCTGAGTCGTGTCTATCGTCGAGTGATCATCAAATCATGCTTGTTTTTTCGTTGTTTTTGCTCATTGATTTGTGTATCTATGGAGAAATAGCAAAAACAACAAAATTATTGGCCAAGATCCGTGTGACTATGGCTCAGCTGTTGTTTCAGAACAATGGACAGCGCTGTTACAGGGTGCAGGGGCTGCGTGTTTAAATGTGACACTGTCTGTAGTACTGAAACGGTGCGGACGAGATCGATAGACAAACAGAACACATCACTTAGTTCTGTTTCTTAGCCTGATTGCTTTTTATGGTTGTAAGTAGAACTTTTGGCCCTAATGGAGAATCGTTCCTAAATTCCAAAAGTATTTAGTGCTACGTCATGTGTGCTCTGATTAATAAATGTATTTGATTTTGAAACCGTAGCCTTATTTTGTCTTTTTATTTAGCCTTATTGAGGCTATCGCTAATATGCTGCTCTGATGGTCCTGCAGATTTGGATATAGCAGCTTAGTCTACCTTGGTGATTTATTCACATGTAAGAGTTATTTTACATTTCCTATTAACCATATTATTAATAGGCTAATATTCATACCCAAATAGGCTGTATCATGATTATGATTATTGTGATTATTGTGAGATACCAAGTAATCTTTGTAAAATCAGACATTCAGCACCCCTATACAGCCCGAATGGAATGATCCATTGTTTCATAACCACATTTTTCTGTCATTTCAGGTTTCTTGGAACAAATAGTCGACTATTCGGGGTCACCCCTACTCACATTACATTCATCTTGAAATGTGTGATTTGAACGGGAACATACAATATGTGACACATTACCCTGTTTATCTCCAGTCAACACCCAGATTTTGATGTCAGCTTTCGCCAGTTGCTCTATGGTCTGTGGCACGCCATCCTGCAGCTTGTCCTCCACAGCTGTCGCCCCCAACAGCTAAAAACCACAGAGTTCAGGACAATAATGTGATTTTCCAATATTGTATGTTTAAAACAACATTTTTAAATCCATGCTCATATGTTTTCTCTGGTAGAATCACTTAAAAAAACAGCACAAAGTAATGTTTAATCTGCATATTAGATCTTTTTGGTAGTCTGAGGCAGTGTTTCATCATTTCTTAGTGTCTCATCATTATTAATTGAATGTGTTATGGAGCAGGATATACAGGCACCTAAACTACATACATATACATAATACATTAACCAGCCAGTTGTTGAGTCAATCAAACTATCTAGCAATGTGTCAAAGTATTCAGCAGGTGGACTAACCATCATGTCTTTCTCTATCTCTTCATAAAGTTCATCAAGTCTCTCCTCTCGGTCATCCATGGCGGTGCTGGCCTCGTGGTGGCGCTGTTTCCACGAATCCATGTAGCTCTCATCCAAGTCCTTGTAGGCCAGGGCCAGTGTACGGAGGCCATCGCCTGCATACTCCTATTTTAGTTGGACAGTTCAGAGCAGATCAAATCAAAAAAATTAAATTGATTTCTGAATGTACTTTAGTTTTCTATCAGCACACGCATCACAAAAGTCCAACGGCATCACTCACGTTGAGGTGACCGGTGGTAACCTCCTTCAGTTTGTTACAGGACGGGTGCAGTCTTTCATAGATGATGGTGTCTGCTCCTTTGCAGTACAGAGTCAACTTGCCTTCGGGGCTACGCACTGGAAGTCATGAGGTGATACATAAAGTTGCTGCTAGGACAGACTGCATGAATTTAAATGAACATCTTGGAAACAATAATTCAAATGTGATATAATTTCCTGAATTTACAGTCGACACATACAACTCAGCTATCGGAGTGTCCTTGAATGCACCAACAGGTTTTTTTTTCTGTCCTGTTTGTACAATTAGCTTATTACGTTACGTTTATTGTTAGGCAGCGTTCTCTAGTGGATGTAGTAATTATGACGGGAGCAAAGCAGGAAGTCATGTAACGTAGTATTAATACAGAGAAAGTTTAGTGTGTGTCAAACAAACACAGGACTTTCACCCAGGTGACTGCTGTCCGTGTCCCGCTTGAAACTCAAAGTCAATGTTGAGTTATTGTAACTTTACATAACAAATGTAACTATGTCACATTCTACCTCACATGTGTAATTACGTCATGTATTTACATACGGAAGTGAAGTAATTTTAACCATGGGTGTATTATAAGATCTGGATATCGGACCCCAAGATGGCACCTATTCAATCCAATGAGAATTGTTTGCCTGGTGCATACACCAAAAACGTTTATTTGGTTTTACTTCTGTGGTATCTGGCACACTGAATATGCACAGTTGTGCTTCTACCACTAGCCCCGCTGTGAGTTCCCACTCGACCTGTTGACTTTACATTGAGATAATGTCACAGGTTTTTAAATCACTTTTCTTGGCTTGAGGAAAATATTACAAATATAAAAACTCCATGGATTAAAAAATCACAATAGAAAGAGTCATAATCAACCTTCTTTGCAATTTGAAGTGTTTTACAGACATATTTTCCTCTTTACAATGATGGCCTATGGGGAAAATGTTTTTTTGGTCATTTTTGTTGTAATACCACGAGTGGCCACCGGAAAGAAATGGCTGCAAGGCTGTGCGGCCGCTCCCGATACAGTTCCTGTTATACATCCATGGTTTTAATTAAAATCATGTAGGAAACAAATTGTTCAATATGATGGATTAAATAAACTAAGAAAATTCTCAAATCTATACAGTAGTGACTCAATCAACATATTTTGGCGAGAAGAAAACAAACATTGTACCACTACTTTCTCTCACCTATGACTGACATCCTCTTGCGCACATTATTGAAGTCAAGAACAGCCAGTAGGTCATAGGTGACTTTTCTTCCCATCTCCACAGCCGTGATGGTCTCCGGTGTGCGCGAGCGGAACACAAACCCAAAGTTTCTTGCTGCGGTCACCAGAGCGCCCTCGTCAGGAGACTGGGCCTGATAGTAGAGCTCTCCTGCCAGGAGATAAAGATGACAAGAGAGGACAGCAAGAAAAAGAAGTCACATGAAAACTCAAATTCAGTGTCTGTCATTAGGAAAAAGAAACAAGACCTGCAGCAATCCACGGGTTTCCTGTTTCCCTCCCTCCCCACTCCTCCAGATAACTGCAGTTTAATGTGTTTTGGCTGGATGTTCTCCAGATCCCAGGACTAGGAAAGAAAGAGGGAGCGTGCACTGTGTTCTTTTAACTTATTAACATACATAATATATCCCACATGGGATTTCTGCTATAAGTACTGTTTTAACACAGTTAAAAGCTGACACTCTACCCATTTGACCCGTGCAAATCACAGAATAAGATTTCTCAGAATAAAAGCATTGAAAAGAAAAAGGGATTCTGTACAAAGAAACACAAGAGGGCTTTTAATCTGAAACGAAAACAGGAAGTGTTGATTTAATCACGACATATTCTACAGATGCATATTGAAACTGAGGTGAAATGTGTAATTTTGCTGATATATTGTCAGTATAACTGTTAAAAGAGCATTTTCACTGTCTATTTTTGCCGTGAACAGCGGAACAGATAGGCGAGACTCAAGATGTCTAGATGAGGCTCAGCTGACACGCAGGTGCCTGTGTGGCTGCTTTAATCTGTTAACATGGGCAGCGAAATAAAAAGCATCAGGTTCGGTGACACAGACGCGCTCCTGACGTTGGATGTGGGATGGAAGTGTAAAGTGCAGGGCACAAGTGCATGTGTCCGACTCCACTTTTGGAGGATGCTCACCCTCTTTCTTTTCCTCGGGCATGACAGTGTGGCACAGAGCCAGCAGGCGGAAGAAGGCCTGAGCCTCCGGGTTTCCCTCTCTCAACGTCTCCACCAGGCTGTGGTCGTGAAATATGAACTTTGGATCAGCCAGATTGTTCCAGGAGAAGTCCACTTTCTCTGTCTTCTGCAGAGAAAAAGAAGCAGAAACAAAAGAGTTGGAGTGATACATACTTTACACAAAAAAACATACAATTGTGTATCTCCTCTCACCTCTGTTATTTCCACCCTTTGTCCAGAAAAGTCAAACAGCTCCCCTGAATAACAGAGAAATGCACTCCACAATCAATCATTCAGCCCGTACTGGTGTGTCCATTCATTTCTGTAGTTTGTACAGAAGCAGAGCAGCTCACCGTAAGCTTTCCCATTGATGGAGCACTTGTTGAAAGTCATGATGTTCTGCGTCAGGGTGCCGGTCTTGTCGCTGAAGATGTATTTGATTTGTCCCAGCTCCTCGTTGAGCGTGGTGGTCCGCGCCTGGGCAGGAGTGTCATTCTTGGGGTAATACATCTTCCTGTCCCAGTCTATGTAGAAACTGTTCCCCAGACGGATGATCTCCACACTGACATGGATGTACATATAGGGATAAGTGTGAGGTGTACAAACAACTCTGACTCTGATGATAACTTTTGTCGCTTTCTGGTTTTGTTGTATCTCTGTGCTGGAAATGTACCTGACGTAGAGAGAAATGGGCACCACCGTGTTTAGGATGATGACATAGGACCAGAAGGAGAGGAAGGATGAGAGGGCAGCATCAGCCCCCGGTTCACGAGGGAGGAAGACCGTGAACACTGAGCCCTCCCTCACCTCCCAGATTGCATTACCGATGGCCAGAACAGTGCACATGGACGCCAGGAAACCAAAGATCTGACAGATACAAGATATCACACATATCAATATTTAAAAAATATATACACACAGTATATTGCATTGATGGTATCAATCAGTTGAAAATCAATCTGCATTTCAAAAATGAATGCTTTTATGATGATATTGCATGAGTAAAGGGGCATTAAGCAAAATTAAGTCATATTATTGTTTGGCATGAGAGCAGGTCATTTTAGTCACTGTAATTGTAATTTTGTTCATTTTTTATGATGAAGATTATATAAACCCAACTGTATTTCTTTTCAATATTTTCAATACACATTACACATTTTACTTGATGATCCCAATTCTTTGAGGATTCATAGATAGGTGTGTTTAATATACTTAGCAATGAATCTAAAGTTCTCAGATGTGAGCTAAATGTAAAAGGTCAACACTTCAGAGAACATTTTCTGGCTGAAATGTACATATGAACACGTGTGTATTTGTGCGGCAGTGAACATGGACATGCAACTCACACACAACACCAGGACATTCATCAGGTGATCAATGCTTGTCCGTTTGAATGTTGTCTTTCCACTGTTCTGCATCAGCTTGGTGTCAGGACCTGGAAAGATTCAATCTGTTGTTAAGATACTCGGACAATCATACAGACACATTTACAGCTTTTGCAGAGACCGTTTAGAAGGGAAAATCTGCAGCAGATGAATAGGTTGTGAATGCTGGAAGTGCCTTAAAAGCTCCAAATGTAGAGATGCTTTCCAATATGATACCATGTTTGTTAAATCCAACCATGTTTGTCATTGAACAACTGACAACATTTCTTAACATAAGCATTTGTGGTCTACATCGTATGCTGTTTGGCTTTAGAGCTAATCATTCCACTGAAACGGCTACTTTGCACTTAATAGAGGTGTCCCACAAGAGTCAATGTTAGGTCCCCTATTATTTTGCCTTCATATTAATGATCTCCTCCAACAGTGTCATATATATAACTGCAAATGTATGCAGATGACACTGTTGTAAACACACATGCAAAAATAGCTCCCAAGAGTTAGCTCCCAAGCTAATTGCGTTGCAAATGATCACACACTGGCTTAATCAATCATGTCTGAGTCTAAATGTTAACAAGACAAAAGTTATGTTTTTTTCTAAAACCATGGTACGACCTTTACACTAAAATAGATGATTTTCCCACTGGAACGGCTCTGTTGTGTGTAGCATTAGTGCTCTCTGCTGGGCTCCAAATGCACCCCAAACATAGCTGTGCCTGTGCATATTTTGGACCACATTATGATTCTGTGTTGTAAACAGAATATCAGAGAGCAGCTATTTACCTCCGAAGATGACCAGACCGAAGCACCACTCAGTGTTCCTCAGAGTACATCCTCTGAGCAGCACCTTGTCATTGTCCAAAGCGTAGGTTTGTCCGTCCAGGGTCAGGGTTCCTTTGAATTTGTCTAGACGGTTGTTGGGAGGCTCACATCGCACTTCACCTGAGAGAGAGATGGAGGTTATCGTGTCACCATCACATTCAAGACAGTTCACAAGTTTCGGGGGGGAAGTAACATACATAAGTAGCATATTTTCATCTCAATAATTTGTTTTCAAGCAATCTTTTCAGAAAAATGTAGTTAACTTACCACTTCCTACATGGTGTGAAAAGGGTGTCTTATTTGTTGTAACTAACGTTTTTTTAAGCACTGGTTTTTATGAGAGCATAGATAATGGTTTCAGATTCACCTGTGTAAACTTAAACAGGACTGTCTGACAGCAAGGGAAAGTGGTGAAACTATTCTAAATATAAAATACACTTAAACATATATTGATTGTTTTATTAGGCTAAAATACATTTTGCTGTGTGGCCCCATCCACAGCAGTACATTAACTTAGCTTCAGTTTCTCCTGTCTGCTTCTCCAAACTGGGGGTGTGCCGACCACTATCTACTGTAGGTAATACACTAACTCTGGATAAGTACCTCATACAACCCCACATCAAAAAATCCTAACTATCCCTTTAATATTGTTTCTTTCAGCTTCTCACCATTGAAGCGAGCCAGTGCGTCGATGCTGTCCCCCATCTCTCCAGTTACAGTCAGGGCCTGTTTCACCTTCAGATTGGTTTCACTGGAGGAGAACAAAGAGGACGTGAGAAGGATGTGACTGAAGGGAAATCCAAGACAGTGTGAGACATCAGCCGTCAGCCCTGCGCACACACACAGTACTGCACGCTCACCCATCTAATTCAGCTGTTTCTACGTAGACCAGGTTGAGAGGCTCGCTGCTGGATAGCAACATAAGGTCCGCCTAAAAATTAAAGTATAGAAGATAATAAGATGAGATAAACTTTATCAGTTGAACTTTGACTCAGTGTAGTTGTTGTTATCACTGAAAACATCAACGTGTACAGAACAGCAATATGCTACAAAATGCCATAATGCACATACAGTTAATATTCCCTGGCAAATACAAATGAACCTTTCCCCACACTTACTGTGACAAACTGATTGTTCTCCAGTTTGATTATGTCTCCAACCTGAACATTCATCCATTTTTCATTTCTCAATCTGCCAGAAAAAAACAAAACAAAACATAAAACACCATGAATTTACACACACACAAAAAGAAAATGAAGCTCAAAGCTGCTTTAGGCTACAGCTGTATATTTGCATTTATCATCATGTATAGAATATTGTGAAATTTGCATCTTAAATGACTCACTCTCCATCGATGAGGACGTTCACAATGCGGTTATTGACTTGCTTGTCGCTTTTGTGTCTGTTCTACTCAGGTGACACAGGATAAAGAGAGAAAACAGGGAAAACATTTTGATTAAATTACATGTTTGAATTCAGTTCCTTATTTTCTGTCTTAATATTTAGTGGAATCCACCTTTAGTTATTTAAAGGCCCCATACTGTTTCCATGTTTTTTTTTATTTTTTACATTTATTTTAAAGCAGGTCTAGGTGCTATATAAATACTGTGAAACTATCAAAAAGCTTAATCCACAAAGAAATGCACACAGCCTGTATCAGAAACTGTGCCTTTAAATGAGATGTCGGGTTGTGATGTCACAAATATACTATAGGTAGAAAGCAGGCCCCCAGGAAGTGCACCGACACAGGCCCCAAAATACTTTTATCCATAGACTTACATGGCCAAAGAGACGTCTATAAATATGTGGATAACATATTTATCAGACTCAGAAATGCTGACCAATCAGAGCAGACTGTGCTTTTTTCGGGAGGGGGGCTTAAAGAGACAGGCGTTAAAACAGAGCGTTTCAGAGGGTGAATACAGGTATATTCAGACAGAGAGTATGAGAAAAATAATCTGTTTTTTGAACATGTAAACATGTTCTAGTAGAAACCAAAAATACAAGTACCTGTATGAACCTGAAAATGAGCAGAATATGGGACCTTTAAGCGCTGTATTTCAATTTAGTCCTGATAGATAGTAATTAATTGCAGCTTACTATGTCATCGCTGGCGTCTTTGACTGCTGTTATAGAAAGCACCAAAATCAGAGGGACGGCCGTGGTGAACCAGGAGAGAGAGGAGACTTGTGGGATTACCTGTCAACAACACGCACACGCACACACAGACAGCCAAAATGCTTTAATAAGCTGCTACCTTGTATCTGTTGAATTAAATGATGCACGACTTACACAGGAATCAAGGTCAAAGGTCAAACTCAGGTAGTATAAATACCCATGACCCTGCTATATTTGTGAACATTCTTAGTCCATAGAGTCTAGACAAAGAAAAAAGTCTACCTGAAGGATCATGAGGAAGAGGAAGTATGCATTGGCGAGCCTCCGGAACTGCTCAAAGAGGTTAAGTGGCAGGAAGGTGAGAAGGTTATATTTGGAGGTCTTGATGGCGTTGTCCTGTAGTAGAGGACATGAGTGACACGTGAATGGGACAAAAGCAGATGACAGCCACAGTGCTGTGTATTCTAATGTGATGCAAAATGAAAAAAAAGAAATGTTTTTGTAAAGACTGTCAGAGACTGACTCTTTATTCAGGCGATTCTGATGTTGTCACAGGATTGATTGTGCTGATATCAGTGCTTATTGCCCTGATACATATGGGTCAGTATGTGCATGCTGGCCCTGAATGGGATGACAGCCTACTGTATTGAAGGTTATTGTGACTGGAGCAATGGAAGATGATGACGTATAAAGAGCGTCCAGACTCAACTTATGGAGGTATGTTGGGATGGAGTCCTAAAACACAGGACTTTCACGTGGGAGACCGGAGTTTGTGTCCCGGTACACCGAACGGAAGTCACAGTAATGCAGATGTTTTTTTTCTAAATGTACTGCCGTGTTTTCAGTGACGAAAGTCACGGAGATGTAGATGTTTCTATGTTTAGTTAAAGTAAACTGAAAACCTACCATACTTGTTATCAGCCTGCATTGAATGGGCCCCATTCAAAACACTGATAAGAGCCTTCTGGACCTTCTAGTGTAGGGAGCCGGCCCCTACTGACCCATATGTATCAGGATGATAAGCATGTTATCAGCACGTTAAATCGTGTGATAACATTTAAAGCGGGTAGTTTATTCATCTAATCTGTTAGATATTTTTTTTATTTTCTATACTTACAGCATAGTGGTACGAGAGGTTGAAAGGTCTGTCATTAGCTCGAAAGTGTCTCTCCTCCTCTGTGAAAACAGATTGAGAGCAAGAGATGGATGAAGACGGCAAGCAATGGGAGAAAAGTGTCACTTTAAATTAAGTACAACATGCAGTATGCAGAAGTATCAGTGCTATTAATCCACTGACTCTGTATGTTACAAACATGATGTAAGAACAAGAAAACTCAGGCCTATATAAAGACATACAGTAACTTTTAATGTAGTTGTAAGCATCAGATCTCACCTCTCTTTTGCTCTCTCCCACACAACTGGCCAAAGAATGACGCTACCGACCCCATTTTTAGCTCAGTGTCTCCATATTTCACACCTAGAGAAAGAGCATACTTATCACAGCGTGGAGAGGAGTTAGTGAATACAGAGAACAACTGAAAAGGGAAACGTGAGGGGGAACTAGTTAATTTATGGAAGTTCATGTTTGTGTACAAATCTATATCCAAGTATTATCAGAGGAAATTATTGCTTCTTTAAAAGTAGAGTCTGAAGGTATATTTCTCTAAACATTTTACGGTAACATCGACGTGAGAAAACAAAAGTCAGACATGCACGAGTCGTTCTTTGTGGAAATATCAGGCAACATCCTCGAGACTTTATCTGTGCTGCAGAGCTGTAAAGACATCTAGCCGCTCCCTTCTCAACCCTTTGTACCACAGAGAAATCTATAACTGCAAAGATTAAGATAACGATATGACCATGAACATCTGACTTGCTCAGAATAACAGAAGAAGAAGAAACTGAATATGCAACAGAAAATCAAGTTTTTCATCCACTTACGTTAAATCTGGATTACTATGAGTAACTATAATCAGTCCGGATTACATTTAAAACAAGTGCAATTAGATTCTAGTTACATTGTCAATGATTACTTGAAAACATTTTTTATTACATGTTTATGGCATTTTTTTTAGAGTCATTTGATTTCACCAGCTGTAAATGCTGAATGTGCAAAATTAATTTTATTTGCATTGAAAATTAGATAATAAATGTTATTTCTATAGCACCTTTGATACATAAAATTCAACTCAAAATGCTTTACAGAGAAGAAAATGACAAAAAAAAATGGAGATGTTTAAAGAGAAATATATTATTATTATATTGTTGTGTTGTTATTATTATATTTTCTTAGTATAAGATGCAATGTTTTCAGTGTTTGATTTTGAAGTATTCTAAAAGTAATCCAAAAAAAATCTGACTATATTACATTATGTTACCAATTACAAAAAATGCCATGTAATTTGTATTCAGTAACTGAGTACATTTCAAAATAATCTGACCCAAGCCTGTAAATGAGACATCTTTTCTCACCACTACACTGCTGCTTAGCAACATCCTGATTTGTTTCAATGTACAGTTCAGAACACTAAACCCAGCTCCAAACTAAACGCCTCGGTCTGTTGTCGCTGGAACCAGTTATTGTGAATCGGAAGTGATTGAGCCACTCAGCTTGGACTTTGATTAGCCGTGTATTTCCTACGTTTCACACATTCTAGCAAAAGTACTCTACATCCACCATTTCCCTAATGTCTGCAAACAAATGAAAATCAGCCACATACCTCAAACAACAATGTGGTTTCGGGTGCACGTCCTGCACACACATAGACACAGGAACTCAGGCCCTGGGAAAAAAAACAGAGAGAGAAAAAAAAAAAGTTTCAATCCTCTGTTTGCTTCCGCCTCAGATGAAGTAAAGCCCCTCTGTCTGTCTGTGCTCTGTTGGGACGTCCAGCAGAGAAGGGGGTCCGGGGACTGGGGCCTCCAGTAGGATGAAAGACACACAGGACAGGTGGATTGGTGTGGTGGTGAGAGAGTAGAGGTTTCAGGTTCATGCAGGAAGAGCCGGGATCCCCCTGCGCCTAACAGCTCTGGGCTTGAGCAAACAGTGCAGCGATCTTTGGACCTGGACGGTGAGACGGGGGCAGTAAAACAACAGTACAGGTGAATGACTCCAGCCAATCAGGGGCCAACATTATGGTTGTGGTGTGGGCGGTCAGGTATGTAGCACACCCTGTGATGGGTGCGCATGCTCAGACTGAGGTCACATTTTCAATATCAGCTCCTTTAGTTCACATTTTGCCCTTTATAGGTGCAAGAAAAGCAGCACATTTGTGGTATTCCTGGATAAACATTTAACATGAGATACTGAAATGGCAGCTCCGAATATTCATGACTCATATGCCACATCCAGGGGCTTTCAGAAATGGAATTTAATACCTGGGCTCCAACACAAAGGAACGCTGTGTCGTCCAGGGGACCTCCACATGAACCGCTTGCTGAATTAGTTATTGTGTGTATGCGTGCGTGCTAGGTGTGTGTGCACACACAGACATAAACGCCTACCTGCATGTATGCACAGATGCGCGTGCACAAAGACACACGCACATTGTTTTCAACATGATTGTTTTTGGAGAAGATGAAATCAATCAATTTTCAGACATTCAAAGTGAAAAAAAATCTAAAAAAAAAAGAAATTCAAGAGCATTCATGGGATGCATTTTCATAACAGCACAGTAGTGTTATGAAAATTCCTCTGCATGAGTTATAATAGGAGGAATCGTACTGCTATTTTTCTTATGAGTTGCAGTGCAATTTAAAGGGATAGTTCAGATTGTTTGAAGTAGGGAAGTCCATACAACTCCACTTCAAAAAATCTGAACCATCCCTTTAAGTGGAAACTGAATAAAATCATATTTACACAACATTTATAAGAAAGAAAAATCTGTAAAAAAATATATGCAGCCAATGTCACATTGTACTGGAAAAGAAAACAGGTAGACATATTTATAGATACTTCTCAAATACTTTATACAAAATTCATTATTCGGAATGTTTACATGGTGACAACAACATTTCAGAGTAGCGACAATACAAACACCACAAAAATGTAGTTACTGTGACTGATATACTGTACTTGTTAACTATTGCAGTGATTTAGCGATAGTGCAAGGGATAACAAATTTAGAAAATATAGAAAAAGATCAAAAGTGAACACTTGCAACTTGGCACAAGGAACATGTGTATTAAATATTGGCTATGAAACAAAGGACAATGTACTGTAACAAAGAGGAATCTGGTTCAGTGGTTTCTACAGAGTGTGATCGGTTTAAAAATGTGCACACATTGAGGTTCTCATATTATATAGCAATATCCTTCATTAAAAAGTAACATTTTAATATTCTTCCATCAGTAATGAACAAATTCACTGGCACACATCTCATTGTATATTACTCCTGTCCATAAAACATCATTTGACTGACAAAATTCAAAACTATTAAAGAAACATTTACAAAACATCAGAGGGAACATAACACAAAATATAACAGACTGCAAAGAAAACCCAGCCTAGATACACTTATGTTTGCAATATCATAAAAGATAAAAAGTACAAAATAAGGAACATCACTTGGAAAACTTATTTGACATCATTGTGGGCAAAGAAGGGGCCAATCTTCATTTCTGAGAGCCAAAGGAAATGCAAGGATTAAAAAAAGATACACACATTTTTTTTGTTTTTCATCAAAGTAAGGCCACTCATAGACAGAGCAGGAAGATATATGTAAACCATAAGTAATTCTACACTCCTCATCTACAGGAGCTTGTGTTCAAATGTTCAGATATCCTTTTTTTTTGGAAGGAAAATTTTACCTGAAAGTTCTTAACCATAAATGAACAATTCTAAAAAAAGACAGTTATCACTGCTGTCAGTCAAGGACACAAGTCGCCAACTTTGTTATTGATTTCATAACAAACACTCGGTTGTCGTTTAATTCTGAGGGCGTGGATCTCATCTCATCAACTCATTCAGACTAACCACTGTGCAAATTCTCAAACACACTGTTCTGGCAAACACGTCTGTCCCCTGCAGTAAACAACATTTTAAATCATGGGCTTTGAAAAACACAGACACAAATAAATATGTATAAAAAATAAATAAAATGGCTGAACCATCATGGTTACACTAGAGTTGTCAATGGAGCTTATACTTGTAAATAAACATGGCCAAAACAGGGTTCACCTTTAACATGCAGTGTCCACACTT
The DNA here is from genome assembly GCA_028570985.1 of Heterobranchus longifilis. Taxonomy (NCBI): domain Eukaryota; kingdom Metazoa; phylum Chordata; class Actinopteri; order Siluriformes; family Clariidae; genus Heterobranchus; species Heterobranchus longifilis. The sequence continues at coordinate 24,014,149 of JAOVVB010000008.1, forward strand.
TTGGTCCAATTTTTCATGAAGTTTTGATTTAAATTGGCAGATACTATTTGCACCCAGGTGTCAGAAGACAATAATGCTATTAGCACCCATGTGTCAGTAGCCAACAATGCTATTTTCACCCATGTGTCAGTAGCCAATAATGCTATTTGCACCCATGTGTCAGTATCCAATAATGCTATTTGCACACATGTCAGTAGCCAA
>JAOVVB010000008.1:24070546-24091910 GCA_028570985.1 Heterobranchus longifilis
TTGACCTTTACAGAAGACTTCAAGCACAGTACGCTGATGAGACTCTTAGCCACGATTAAACATGACGCATCTGTCTGTGGGAACTGCACACACAATCATTCACAGACACCTCTTGCATGTTAGAGGAACTCGGCTGGGAGTTATTGCCATATCCGTCTTGCAGTGCTGAACTCGCTCCAAGCCATTTCCACATATTTGGGCCATTAAAGGAATTCCTGGGGGGCCAGCATTTCAGGCAGTCCTGTCATGGCTCAGGCATACTGAGAAAACTTTCTACCTCGATTGTATCCAGGTGAAACACTTGGATAAGTGCATTAGTGTAGGAGAGGATTATATTGCATATATATTTTCACTCACAAAACTGTGGTCTGTTATTCTGTACATCAAAATATAATCAAAAATCCAGGTTTGACTTGAACGCCCCTCGTATAACCCATGGCATCATTTGGCTACTGTGTATTGTAAAACTCTTTCTATCAGAACAGAAATCAAAATGTTGACCATTTGAGAAATCAAGTTAATTAGTTCTCCGTGGCTATGTCCTGTTTAATTTCGTTCCTGCACTCAGCTCTCTCTAAATCGTCTGGAAGCTGCAAGGCAACACTATAATATATTATCCTGCCAAGTGTCTTTCTATATTTCCTACATGCTACACAGACCACATAAAGTCTCTGATTAGTAACTGATTATAGACTACAATATTAATCTCTAATTAACTCAACATCTTTAAAACAAAACTTCTGTTTGATGAGAAAGAAACATGCATGGAATTATTGTATTTAAGACTATATTTATATATTATCGTCAACATCATAACTGACAAAATCTGGACAAAAAACATCCTCTTACCTCACATCACCGGGGAAGACACTTCACTCTGAGAAACCCATCCACATAACAAGTGTCACATCCAGGGGGTAAAATCCATCACTGCACTCGCTCCGTCCTCGTCGGAATGGAACGAGCGAGTGAAGTGGGTTTTTAAAAGGAGGCACTCTTTATCGTGTGACAAACTGAGCTGAGTGGAGTACAGTGCATGCCAATGTTACAGTCTAGAAGCGCACCCTTGGACAACCTCGCTACTGTCGGTCACTCCTTCTCTCCATCCCTCCTTTCTTTCTTTCACTCCTTTCTTCTGCCCGTTTCCTCACATGCATGAATTCCAGCACTAAGCTAATCTTTCTCTATCTGCTGTCTCATCTCTTTTATCCTTCACTTCTATCTTTTTCTTGCATTTCGTGGAAGATGCTTGAGATTTAAAACTCTGTACAGATTTACAATGATCCTTGTGCTTTATCTGTATTTTAGTCACACACACCTATGTCACAACCAGGACACAGCAAATGACTCATGGCTAACTTTCCTACATGATTAGCTTTTTAAAAGCATGCACATCAAGCGCTTCCACGTTTCCAACATGACATAAATTTATACGCATGTACAAGAAAACCTGTTTTCACTTCCACTCTATACAGTACAATTAGCCGGCGTTCGCGTTGGCACTGCACCAGCCCTCACACTAGCAATCACCATAATGGAGCCTTGTGTCAGAACTGCTGTATACATGTTGTTCATTAGCATTAACTCAGTTATATTAATGTACTGCTTTGCTTCACATCCACCATCTAACAACAGCACAGAATGCACTCGTCTGCCTTCACATGCATATGAACTTACGTAACATCCAATTCTTAATCCATATAGTTTAATATGATGTTGGCCCTTTGCAGCTATAACAGCTTCAACTCTTCTGGGAAGGCTTTCCACAAGGTTTAGGAATGTGTTTATGGGAATTTTCGACCATTCTTCCAGAAGTGCATTTGTGAGGTCAGACACTGATGTTGGATGAGAAGGCCTGACCCGCAGTGTCCACTTTAATTCATCCCGAAGGTGTTCTATTGGGGTGAGGTCAGGCCAGTCAAGTTCTTCCACACCAAACTCGCTCCAATCCATGTTTTTTTCCATCCAATTGTCCAAAATGTCTCAACCCCACATCATAATCCGCCTCCACCAAACTTTACACTTGGCACAAGGATAAGCAACATTCCAGAAATGTATATATGCATTGCCAATCGGAGAATAATGATTTGTTAGTCCAGAGAACGTCTCCAGCCCTCTAGAGTCTATCCAATGATTTGCATTGCACGTGGTGACAGACTTTGATGCAGCTACTCGGTCATAGAAACCCATTTTATAAAGCTTTCTACGCATTGTTCTTGAGCTAATCTGAAGGCCACATGAAGTTTAGAAGTCTGTAGCTACTGTATTGACTGCAGAAAGTTGGCGACCTTTGTGCACTATGCGTCTTAGCATCCACTGACCCCGCTTTGTGCTTTTACGTGGCCTACTGTACCATTTCGTGGCTGAGTTACTGTCATTTCCAGTCACTTCCAATTTGTTATGATACCACTAACAGTTGACTTTGGAATATTTAGCAGCAAGGAAATTTCACGAGTGAACTTATTAAACAGGTGGCATCCTATCACGGTAACACACACACACACACACACACACACACACACACACACACACACACAGACAGACATACTGTATGGGATAGTTATGTAAATGTATATATACATATATATAAATGGGAGGGTTGCGTCAGAAATCAAATTATTGATTACTCAGTGAGTGATTACATCAAGAGTTTGGGTTGACTTAAGCTCCATAAATCCACACACATGCTTAGTCCAACCAAACAAAAAGTACAGAAGCCTTTATCTCATAATTGCAGTGTGTCAAGGCAAATAAGGAGACAAGAAAAAGAAACACAGAGTGTGTTTAAAACCATAAATGGGAGGATAGGCTTGTGTTTCACTCCATGTATGAACCTTAAGTAGGATGAAAGAGGTCACTGATATTCATGTCATTTTTCCTAACTAGCTTACTACTGACACCAAGCATTCATGAGGGTTATAATTCTCCCAGGCGATGCTAGTCAGTTAGCTACTGACAGAATTTCTCAAAGAATTTTGTGTCACATTGTGTCACAAAATGTTAACATTTTCACAGCTAGCACTAACCAGTTGGCTAACATCAGCCAACCAGACAAGATTTTTCTGTCATTTTCAAAAATGTTAGAATTACCTCAACTAGTGCTACTGTACAGTAGCAAGATAGCATAATTCAACCTGACAGGATTTCTCAGATGATTTCAAACTCTTTTTCATGAGAGTTATCGTTTCTACTGCTTCACTAGTCATCTAGCTCACGTGAGTTAACCTGACATGATTATGACATGTTTTTAGGTCATACTCAGAAATTTGGGATAATGTTCATAGCTATTGCAATTATGAAAGTTACTGCTACCCTGCAACCTAACGTGGGCCAGTCTTACAGAATTATAGGAGTGTTTCTAATTCTTATTATTAAATGTTAGAATTTTAACTGCTAACGTTAGCCAGCTAAACTCCCAAGATTTCCCAGAAGTTTTTTAAGGTCCTCTTTAGTTCATTAAATAGAATCACCAGACCACGCTAATACATATTTCATTTATTAACTTCAATATTTTTTTCCTAACAGGAAATGGCACTATTATATTTTATGCATCCAAGATAGTGTTAGTGTACCTATTGCATCACATGTAGAGCCATACTAGTGTCTGCATACAACTGGCCAAAATCTACCACAGAGACGTCTGACATGCTTCAGTAACTTTACAGGTGTTTTAAGTGTCAGCGCGCTTCTTCAAGAGCAGAAGAACATCACTGGAATACAACTAGAGATCAGGAAGACCTTCAATGAGCTCAACCCCCGGAAATGACAAAACCATTTGGCAACTTGTGCATGATGATTGTCAGGAGACTAATCCACAACACTGCTGATATTGGAACCATCCAGGCAATCTTCATGTGTGATTTGAACATGTTGCTGCCAAGTTCGTCCCCACCCTGCTGGCCAAGGAGCAGAAGGAACATCACTCAAAGTCTGTCAAGAACTCGGTCAGCGTGTTGCAGATGACCTTTATGTTGAGGATCATTACCAGTGATGAAACTTGGATGTATGGTGATGATCCTGAGACAAAGCAACAGTCTTCACAGCGGAAGAGCCCATCATCTCAACAACCGAAAAAGGCGAGGCAGGACCGCCACTTGACCAAGTGCATGTTCATCACCTTTTTCTACATTTACTCCAATGTGCGTCAAGAATTCATCCCCAGGGGTCAGACCGTCAATAGAAAATTCTACTGCCAGGTTATAAGGCATATGAGGGAGGACATAGAGCATATTGCTGTGGCGTGATAATCTCTGAACTTTTTGATACACCCCTCATATTACATACAAAGATATGTTAGAATGCCATGCAACTTTACCTAGCACATCACATATAATGCCATGTTAGGGTACCTAGGATATGACATGTAACACAGCCAATCTTTCATAACTTCATAAATTTGTAATTCATCAAAGATGAGTTCATACATTGCGAGATGAACTCTGCTTATGTTCTTTTCCAGGAAACCAGGATTTACTAATCTGTCCCTGCTGTGTGCCCATGCTTAATTACTCCTTCAGATATCTATGATATCCTTCAGTTATCTACGCTGGCTAGAGAGCTTCTGACCTTTACAGATTAAAGCATATGTGGACTAGAGTAGCAGAATCTCAGCAGCCTTTCCCTGACATGAGTCGAAGTTTAACAGCCACAGATATCCACAAGTACTTTTGCTTTACCCAAGTGGACCACACAGCACACATGACATTCTTGGAAAACCTGACATTTTATTGAGGGATGAAGAAGAACCAATGCAATACAATTAGCCATATAAAACACAACAACGTATATGTGTTTGTTGTGGCAGTGGTATATATTCAGATATATATATATTCAGTGATATATATTCAATATATATCAGAACAAATATGTGGTGAAACTCAACCAAACAATGAATGACATTTGGTCTTGAGTGAATCAGAGTATGAAAGTGATTCGTACTTACCTGACAGAAGTTGTCAATGCAACATTGTGAGAACATATAAGAATTATAGGGCTAAATGATAGGAATTTAAGATTCTCTTTAGTGTTTTAAGTGACGAAGGATAAGCTGGTAAGGGAAAAAAACAAAGGAAATGGAGGGTATGAGCTCCCTATTATACCTCCTCAAGCTGAAGTCTCACTTTGTTGAAGGCCTTTATCCAGCGGACTCGTGAAGCAGAGACAGACGAAATGGATCCACCATCCGGGAGGCTGAAATAGACACACATGCTTTAAAACAAACTTATAGTTTAGTTAAAGTTAGCTGGCACTTACACAAAGAAATGCCTACAATCAACGGGAGACAATGATATGAAGTGGTATAACTCAAATGGGATGCTAAGGGACCAAAAGCTCTCTCAAATATATAACTGAGCTTGTTAGCAAATCATTGTGTAGCAGCATTATCACTGTGCCTACCAATAGATACTGGTTCCATTCCTGTTGCTATTGCTTTTTTCCCCACTTTAAATAGTAACAAAATAGATTTTATATCAAAATTAGATTAAATAAAAATAGATAGATAGAAAAAAAAAACACAGAGCAAAACTATTCACCGTGTCAAGACTACAGCTGGACACCTAAAATGCCACTCATCAGCAAACAGAACCAAAAGTTAGTAGAAAACCACTGGGGTGAAATGAAAACTTATTATGGTCAATTATGGACTGACTATCACCTAATCACTATATGGTCCGCATTTGGAATTATATAGCTATTAAAATGAGCTCATGGTGGGTTTTTGTCTTTGCACATCCATATAGCATATACTGTCCATACCTTTTTTGAGATATTTCCGGCCCCTTCACCACTTCAGAAAAACTGTCTTTATTTAAGGTGCTGCTTTCATGCCTTCCCTTCTCTTGAGAAGATTTCAAACCCTCATCCTCTCCCCAGGATCTCTGTTCATTGGCTGTGTGTTGTCCATTTAAAGGAGGGCGATATCCTGTACTGTGGAACGAGTGATAGGTTTCCTTCAGCTCTGAACCTATAACACTTTCTTGGCCCATCTCACTTAATGGAGAACTGGCTTGACTGAGGTTTCCTGAAGATCCAAAATGACTACTGCCAGCAGGACTGATTTGTGGATGGGGACAAAAATGGAAAGATAAGCATGATACAGTAAGTCACAAAACACAAAAATTCTACACCGAATACAACAATGATAAAAAAACAGATGGAGTTAGCTACAGGGTAGGGTGAAACTACTGGAATAAGATGAGCTAGGATGAGAAAGAATATGAGAATATTGGAACAGACATAAAAATTAGAATACTACATGTATGCACACACTTGATCAAAAAAGTGGATTCATAAAACATCACAGAGGAAGGCACTACCACTGATGCTAATGTTGACGGAAGGTCATCATAAATTGTTTGGGAGAGATTTATGATGCTACTAGCCTTTTTGCACCCAAAGGCTCCTTGTATTCCTGCTGTAATCCAGAAGAGGGAGCTGCATAGGGTGGGAACTGTAATTGAAAATCCTGCTCTTTTTGGGTTGGACAATCTACCTCAAGTGTGGACAAACCAATTTGGTGATTCGAATTATCTACAGAATCTGTGCTTTTTTCCTTGTCCTCAAACTCAGATCTGTCTAAATCTATTACAGTTCCATTCCTAATTTCATTGTCATTTTTATTTATATCTTCTTTCATTTCCTTAGAATGCAAAAGGCTAAGGTTGTTTTCACTTGATGCACTTTCTGCATACATGGGCGAGTTTGGCTGTTCTGTAACAATACCAGTGGTCTGTTTTTTTGTAGTTATAGGTGCTTCCTTTTGCCACAGTCCAATTTTTGCTCCAAACGGTGAAGTTGGTTCATTATTTGATGCTGTTAGCTTCTCTTCTGAAAACAAACTTATTGAGAACGACTTGAATCCAGACATAAATCCACCCCCAACATAGCTATTATATGTTTGTGGCGTTGTTGGAAGATCTTTACTAACTGCTGAGGCAAACAAAGACCCAACATACTTCTTGGCCTCTTCAGATTTACCAATAATACTAAGCTTTGGTGGTGATAAACCAGGCATGCCAAACATTGACTGTGCTGGTTCTGATGAAGGAGTCTGTTGAGCTGGTCCTGGCTTGTCTGTTAATGAATCCTCAGCATCTCCAACAATGACAACTAGTTTCTCCTTTACGCTATCACTTTCAATGACCTCATTATTACTAATCCTAGTTGAGGAAGTAACTTCAGGTGGGTTCACACTTACCAAAGTTAAATATGTAATTGAGTCTCCATTCTCTGATTCTGTTTTAATTAGATTTTTTGTCAACTCTATGTCCCCTGAGGGTGATACCGTATCATTAGGCACTCTTTGATCTTGGACAGCAAATTTACTTAATTCAGGTGATGGAGTAGAATTCAAATTGGAATTTGAAGGTGATGCTTTTGCTGGTTTGCCAGCCTGATGTGATTTGAACATACCAAGGAGGTCACTTTTAAGGGGGTCGGTTGACAGGTTACTTGGGAAGCCAAAGAGAGAGGATGTCTGTTGTGACTCTTTTGTGGATGTGGACTTAAAAATTGAAGTTTGTCCTGAAGAGAAAAGACCGCTTGGTGCTTTCGAGGGTCCACTGGCACCAGAGAACATCTTGGACATAAAGCCAGAGATTACATCAACTGATGTGTTTAAAACAGACTTCTCCACCTCAGTAGATTCTGGTTGAACATGCTTGTCTACAATTAAAGATTCTTGTGCCATCATATCTTCTTGTTTAGGTTGATGTTGGATCTCTTTTTGTGTCAAATTCTTCTTTTCATTTTCCTCTTTTGATGAATGAGTAGCACCAACAGATTCTCGAGAAGAAGCTGAAGACTTTGTCAGGTCCTGACAATCTTGTGTAGCTGTTTCCTCTATAGTTTCTTTATCTGCTTCACTAACGGCATGAAAAATGTTTTGTTGTTCTAATAATGCAGATTGGGATTGCAAAGTCATTGGTTCATTACCCTTCTTTTCCGTACCATGACCTGAAAGAGTGTTAACCATTTTGTGATCTGCTTCAGAATGTCTAGAACACTTTTGTAATTCAAGATTCTGTTCTTTGCTGCACATCATATCTTCTGAAGTACTTTCCTGAGAAGAAAAGGAGGCAACATTAAATTGACCTTCCGGTTTAGGTGTTTTGGATGTTGCTTCTGTCTGTCTGGGTAGTGTTGTTGAACTAGGACCAGCAAACATGAAAAGTAGACCTCTCCCTGAAACATCTTTAGGAGCAATGCTGTCAGGAAAAACGCCTCCAAACAATGATGTTGGAGATGAAGGCTCTCGTGGTCTTGTCCCACCAAACATGGAAAAAAAAGTTTTTCCATGTGATTCTTTTGAGGTTGAAGGGCCATGATTCTCTGCATCTGAGGCAGATTTTGAGCTAGGTCCAGAAAACATAGAAAACAGACTCTTGCCAGGAATGTCCTTTTCTTCTGTGGTATCTGAGAAAATTCCACCAAGTACAGCCCCAACTTGAGGGGCTGTATTTTGGGATTTTAAGCCACTGAACATTGACAATAAACCAGATGCTGCATTCTGTGAGGTACCCTCTGGTCCTAAACAAGTGGAAGAGGTGTGTAAATTGCTACTTGATTCTAGAGGTACAGTAATTTTGCCAGAAGAGGAAGTAATATCCTTTGAAACAGCAGAGACAGCTTCCATGGAAGTGCAAGCTGGTATATGTGATGCTTCATTTGACTGAAAATGAACTTTGCTGAATGTTGAAAGCAAACATGTACCTAGAGATTCATCTGGGAGAGGAACAGAATATAGTTTATTTGGGGTGCTGGATATGGGCAGTCTATTATCAAGTAACGCAGAATCAACACAGTCTGGTTGTTGTACGGTAGAGGCACTAGATACTGAGGGCACACATTCCACTGACAATTTAGTAGATTTCTCATTATCCATAGAACCTGCTTCAGGGGATAGGTCGACCTGTGCATTTATTTGAAGGGAAGTATTAGCATTTTGCTCCTGACTTGATTTGTCAAACATTGATAGTAATCCTTTTGATGATCCTTTATTTCCACTAGAGTTTGATAAAAATTTACTCTGAACGGATGGTGCTTGAGGTATATCTTCTTGTGGACTATGATTACCTTTTCCAGGTGGCTCTTTTAGAGAAATTGTTTCTTTAAGATTGCTTACATTAGGTTGTGGTTTTTGTGATCCATTAAACATATCCATCCCCTGTAGCTGTTTGGATAGCACATTCTCTGGAATTTCAGTATGTGCTGCTGGACCAGTAGTTGATTGTTGGGTGGATGAAGGTTCTGAGCTAAATCCGTCAATCCTAGAAAACAAGCTTTTAACTGGTTTCTTATTATAGGTGGAAAGGCTACCTAATATTCCACCAAAGGCAGAGCCCGTCTCTTGTGAATCTGTATTTAGAAGATCTTTGTTTGTAATTTGATGAGTGAACTGCTGACTGCTCGATCTAGTTGATGAGGAATTTTGCAAAACCTTTGTTCCTGATGTCTCTTTAAGAAAAGAAGCCTGCTTTGATGATTCAGTATGTGGAGTGCTGGTTTGATTACTAGTGCCACTAAACACAGAACCTATGCTTGACAACTCTTTTTTAGGTGTTTTTTCAGCAGTTTGGTTCAATAATGGAGCCTTTTCTGTGTTGGAAATACCAAATATAGACAAGATTTTATTACTTGTTGTGTTAAAGGCAGATTCGCTCCTACTATGACATTGAGAATCTGATTTTCTTTGAGGTGGTAACTGTTTTGAACTAGAATCACTAAACATTGACAATAGCCCTCTTCCAGCAGTTTCCTCATTATTATTTGTGTGTTCAGAGATTGCAAAAGAAAAACCAAACAGTCCTCTTGTTGATTTAGTGGAAGGTTCAGATTCATTACACCTAGTTGGTGACACTGTTTGAGAAACCCCTAAAATCAGTTCATCGTTAACATTAGGGGGAAATATCTGTGATTCACTTTTAGGCATGCGTCCCTGAGATGTCCGTGATGCTTTGGAGACATCAGGTTCACTGCCCAGACTGAATCTACCCTCTCTTTGTGGTTTCTGAATCTCTTCACACTTTGAAGTAGTGCTTTCCATGGTTAACAATTCTTTCGATGACCCCAGTAGTTTGGTCATTCCAGTGCCTTTGTCTGTACTTGAATCTATTACCCCATCAATCACACGTTTGTTTTTCTGTTCTTGATTTGCTACAGCTTGAGAAGATTGGAAAGACTTTTGATTTGGCTCCTCTATTCCTATTGCATTCTTGAAAAAATCTAGAAAACCTCCTTGCTCAAAAGGTTTTTCACCATCTTGTCCATCTGGCAAATCTGTAGAAACTTTGGGAATAGAAGATTGCTGGGACATAGTGGCTTGTCTAGCCAGTTTAGGCTTCTGGGTTGCACCTTGACCACTTACAGATGATGAAACTTTTGGTAAGATTCTAGAATACTTAATTTTTGAGGTCTGCTGATTTGTGCATTCTTTTGAGGTTACGGAAGAAGAAACATCACTCTTTCTACCTTGGGGATCCGTAGGGGGAATGTTTTTAATGTCCTTGCCACTTCGGGATTTTGGAACCAAAGACTCAGATTTATCCTGAATCATTCCAATATGTTTCATTCCATTTTTGACAGTTAATGATTCAGAGCCAGTAATTATTCTGTGTGATTCTGATTCTTGACTTTTTCTAACGAGAGAAGAAAAGAGAGACGATATTTTTTCGATGGGCTTCTTGTCTTGTTCCTCCCCAGGCTGAACTCTTTTTTGCCATTCTTCCTCTGAAGTGTCATCTATGTGTTTTACCTTTAATCCAAAGGATGAATGACGTCTCTGACGAGGTTGGTAACAATCATAAACACCCGATGAGGAGGTCGTTGGAGTTGGGCAAATAGAAATATAGACTTTCTGAGATAGCAGTTCTTTGGTTGTTCGGTTATTAATGTTGCAATTAGTTCCTTTAACACTCAGATCGAGGACCTCCAGAAGAGAGTCCTGGTTAGCAAAATTGTTTTGTAATTGTTGCCCTGTGTCCATTTTAACCTTGTTTAATTGATACAATGAAAAATCCATAGCATGCTGTCTTTGGGGAGAAATTGAGCTTTCAAACATCTCAGAGAACCTTTGTAAGTTCAGATTCATAATTTCATTACCTTTCCTATATGCATCAGATAGGTCAAGGGGTGCATTTAAAAGCTGAGCCTCACTTTGATCTTGTTCTGGAAACCAGAATAGCTCATCCTCATTGTAGAGAGGAATTTTGAAACCACATACAATAACCATGTCATTATGGAGAATGGCGATTGGATAGTCAGACATCTGCCCATTTCCCCACACCTCATCTTCTGGAGCACAGGCATACACATACTGACCAGACCCATCTGTCAGCAATGCATAGATATACTCGTGATCAGTGTAGACAAAGTATCCACAATCTCCATCATCTGCTGGCCACCACATGCCTTGCTCTAGCAATGATAGCCATTGTTGGAACCATTCCATATCTTCAAAATATCCATAATCCTCATTTTCCGCAGTTGTTGCAGAAGTATAATTCCAGCCTTTGTTGTAATGAATTAAACTAGGATAACATTTGTTACTTGCAGGTTCTATATAGGCACCTGTGCATTTATTTTCTCTAATAGCAGAGTAAGATAAATTTGTCGGATTTTCCTCATAATATCCTTCAAGATATGTTACACTATTTAAACTGTAGCAGCTTTCCTCACTCAACGATTGCAAACTACCAAATTTAGTACTGCTCTTTTTGCTCAGATTCAAGGCACCCGATTCCTCAATACAGAAGCCACCATGATTGATCATATCCAAACTGTTATTGCTGCTCCACATTTGCTGCACATTTAAATTGTTGGCTAGACTACTGTGATACTCTTGCTGCTGAAGGTTTTTGTTCTGTCTGTTGTTAAATGCCATCCAGTCATGTGTGGAATAGTACTGTTGATATTCATCCTCATTCATTCTAAAGCTTTGAGACACTTCTTGCAATGTCTCTAAAATTGGTGCAGGGTTATATTCCCAAGGATGATAGTTCATTGACTGGTTATGCAACTGTTCCTTTAAGACAGAATTTTGGCTCAGATAATGTTCATAGTTAGGACCAAATCTGTAAAACGTATTATTGTGAGAGGGTTGCTGCTCTGGGAAATTATGTAAGGAAGGGTAGCTCTGGGTTAAATATGGCTGGGGTATATATACTTGTTCTGTGGGGATAACAGGGGAGGAAGGAAGATTGTCAGTGCTGTTTAAGTTTTCTCCATGAGTTAAGAGAGATGACATCTGTGGCAAATGACCTGTGCTATTTGAAATATAGGCTGCATTCATTTGTTGTGATCTTTCATAACTTGCCAAAGTCCTCAGGTCCAAATTAGTTTCATTACTGTAGACTGGCACATTATTTATGACAGCACCATTACTTCTATGTGGGCGAGAAGTAAACAAAGCACTGGCATTTCTTTCTTTGCCCATTACCATGTGAGCCCCTAAATGAGATTCATGTGATCCCTTTTTTGAACATTGCACAGATTGACCTCCTGAACCAGGGTACTTTTGGTCTCTCACTACAGCTTGTTGTTGATTCTGCTGCTTAAATGATGATAAATTTTGAGAAGAAAGCTCATTCTGTACACACTGCCACTGCTCTTTCTGGTCCTGTGAAGCCAATTTGCTCTGTGCTTCAGAAGAAGCTCTTAACTTGTGAAAAATTCCAGATAAGATTCCTGACTGGGTATCTTCCTGTGTTAATGGAGGGCTCTGATAAATGGATTGACTTTCAAAAGAGCTTCGCCGTACATTTTTTGGTTTTGATTGTTGTTCAGTTGATGTAGACTGACTGGATGAATTATCTGATGAAAATTTGAAAAGGCTAGATAAAAAGCCACCATGTTCAACTGCTGGTTGGAATGCATCGTAGCTCTGTCTAGAACATCCCTCTAAGGGTTCCTGTATGTCTGAGGGATCATTTAAGATTCTTGACTGATGCTCTTGAACATTGTGTGTGGAAGGTTGATGAGAAGCCTGAAATGGATAAGCACTTGCTGGGACATTTTCATGCTGCCCTGAGCTAGCTTGACTATTTGAGAAACTATCATTGGAATTTAATTTGAAAAGATCAGACAAAATACTTTCTTGTTGAGAAGACGCTTGCTGAGGCAGTAAAGGTTGTTGAGACAGCTGGCAGTCTGTGGGGTCTCTCTGTTGAGGTGGTTTCTTACCTGGTACAGAAGGGACTCCTGCCTGAGATGGGTTTTGTGCTTGCTGATAAGGATGTGGCTGATTTTGCAGATAGGTCCGGGCAAGATTTGTGGCTTGACTTGGCTCACTTATTAGTTTTACTGGGTTAGACTGTGTCCCTTTTGAAATCACACTATTAGAAGCAAATTTCATGATGCCAGAAAATAAGCCTCCTTGTGCAGAATGCTGATCCATTTTGGGACCTGAGATGTCATCAGAAAAAGATGATTTAAACAAAGTAGAGAAAAAGCCTTGAGGTTCTGGCTGGGATGTATTTGGTTCTGGAGTAAAAGGTGCATCTGTGTTTGGGGTTTGTTGAATATTATGCATCTGTTCATCAACTACTTTGATTGGTTTTTGGGGTGGACTTACTATCTTTTGACTTGACCCAGCAGGTGATTGAGTGATCTGGCTCAACAACCTTTGGCCCTCTGGACCTGCAGCCTGCACCATTTCATTTGGTGTAGTCTTAAAAAGACTTGAAAACCAATTAGTCTCTGAAGTCACAATGGACTGTTTTTCAGCAAGATTCTGAGCAAAGCTGGGGTTTAAAGAAATATTAGAAGCAGAGTTACTTTCAGAAGGAGCAGTCTGACCTGGTTTGTCTAAGGTTTTTGGTGACCTCATAAGCCCACCAGTCTTATCAGCTGAGGAAAATTTAAAGGGTCCAGAGAATGGTGCCTTTTCTGCTTTTAGGGGCTGTTGTGTAGGCACATTATCTGAATCAACAATTTTGTTCCTACGTGATGAAACATCCAAAGATTTTCCTTCTTTGGCATGATATTCTGATCTGAATACAGGAAAAACTGTTTGTGTCTGGTTTTGATGAGGCATATGAGGCACTGGAGAGATCAAAGATGTAATTGATTTCTTCAAGGGACTGAAAAATCCTAAATCTGCAGTGGATTTTTGTGATACATTCTCGCTATTGTCAGTTTGGGTCTGTGTCTCTGTGAAGACAGGGGCAGTTTTAGTCTGATCTCCATTATGCCTGAAATCTTGCATACTACTAGATTGATCTGCTGAATGCCTGGGATTCATGTTGAGCTCATTCCTACTGGCTACTTCTAAAAAACTCTTGCTTGTTGCATTAATCCTTGCTTGTTCCATTAAATTTGGTTTAATTTGAGGCTTTACTTGTTTGATCTCTGAGAAAAGTGTCTGGCATTCATTAACATTTGTATTTAGGTCACCTTTATTTTGTCTCTTAGGTTCTAACTTTTTATTGCTTTCTTGTGTCTTTGCCTCTGCTGGTCTAATAGGCATTTGGAGCTTCCTCTCATCATGGAGAGTCTCTTGAGTAGGAGATACCACAGCTACTGGTGCTGGACTTTGAGACTTTGTCATAAATGACAACAATTTGGATAAACCAGAGCTCCCTATAGCATAATCTGATGTTTCTAAATGCTGAACAGAACTTGATCTTGTTGGTTTTGAACCTGTGACTGTTTTTTCAGTGAGAGAGCTAAATAAGGAGTTCATGGCATTCTTCATGCCTGATCCCTGTTCAGACAAATGCTTCCCCTCAATAGCTTTGTCCTCTTTTAACTCCTTAGAGACAACACATTGTTCATCTCCAAAAGATTCTGACCTTCCACTTTCCTGGAAGGACAGTCTTGATTTGCTCATTTCAGGCAAGGAACCATACTTACTGATCTCCTCCTCTTTTTCAGCCAGATATTCTGACACAGTTTCCACTAAGCATTGAAGTTCATCTATTGGATTAACATACTCGTCACTTGGTTCCTCCACAGGAGACAACACAACTTCTGGGGTCCATCTTCCAGTTTTAGCCTTTGTACTCTTTCTATCATGACATCCCTGAAGCTTGTCAGCATAGCCACCAAAAGATGAATCTTTCTTGTTGTGTTTATAGTTCTGACTAATTTCAGAGCAGAATACCTCTAACTTCTCCTCAAATCCTTGAATCTCATATGGGTCATCAAAATGATGGTCCATGCTCAGCCTAAGTCTTGTTCCTTCCTTGTCTTGATACATCATGCAGTCAGGAAATGCGTTTTCCAGTTTGTTTTTGGCCTGCATTCTAGTTTTGAAGAACAAGCCATTTTTGTATGGCCTTAGACACGGCATCGTCTTTTCATCTTCTTCTTCCATTTCTGCTATTTGACGCAGCACAA
The DNA here is from genome assembly GCA_028570985.1 of Heterobranchus longifilis. Lineage (NCBI taxonomy): Eukaryota > Metazoa > Chordata > Actinopteri > Siluriformes > Clariidae > Heterobranchus > Heterobranchus longifilis. The sequence continues at coordinate 24,085,883 of JAOVVB010000008.1, forward strand.
GCTCTCCCCGTTTCTGACGGAGCAGGGCAAGATCGAGATCGACAAAGTCTTTTCCAATGCATTCCGTTCTTGCTTTTGCACGCCCAACTGGATCTTGAACCTTTTTTTTTCGTCTTCGGTCGATGGTGTCGTAACCCTCTGGAAAGGCAAGGCTCTTGACTTTTGATTTCTTAGGCTGTTGCCTAATCACAGAATCCTGACTGGATCTTTTGACGTGAATGATGTTATTTGGCCTGCTCTTCTCTACATCCAACTCATATTCTTCTTTATCAAGAAATTTATTCAGGGAACCTTTATCCCATGTTTTATATTTGACCTCCCAGTCCTCTATTCCCATACCTGAATCTACAGGAATTATTTTAACCCTCCCTTTCTCATTTAGGGGTCTTATTTAAAATGGCAGGACGATAAAAAAAAGAAGATTTAAAAAAGAAGAAAAGACAAAAGATAGAAAAATCAAGATTAAAACAGACAAAAACAAAAGAAATGTAATAATGTAACAAAATAAGGATTAAAAAAAATATTTTAAAACAAATGAAATCCAAAAATTTTATAATATAAAATAAATAATAAATTATGTCCAACAAATGCTTTTCTTTAAGCTGTACACAAAATAAAAACAAAAATCTCTGGTAAAGATTCTTCTTAGTAAGAACTTTGCAAAGCAAAGACATAGACGGATAGTTCACGACACATCGGCACCAACAATTATTAATTTAAATTAATAATTTCTCTCTCATTTCTATACTGCAATTACCCTGAAACTTAACATCAGTCAGTGCCAAAGAGGGAATAGTCCACAACAAGACATGTTGTTATGCCTCCAATTACACTGCTTCTAACAAACTCAAATGTCAAAATCTAAGCCTTATCATTTTGGCTTCAACTGGAGACTTCACTATATCTTGAAATTCAATTTGATTAAATTAAATTTCATTTGTTTTATAGCGCTTTTTACAATGGACACGGTTGCAAATCAGTATGTAGTGTCTAATGCATGTTACACATTCCTCAACTTTATTAAGCTGGTGCATGTAATAAGGCTTTGCAGAATCTTATACTGTAACTGTGTCTCATCAGCAAATATTGAAAACTAATCCCATGGTTATGGATGATATCACCCAGAAAAAGCAAATATAAAGAAAATAGTAATGGGCCTAAAACCAATCCTTGCGGAACACCAAACGTTACTTTAGTATGTACATGATAATGATCAGTCAAACAGAATCCAGGAAAAGGGTGTTCTTCCTCCTCCAACAGTGTCTAATATATCCAGGATTCATGGTGTCAAATGTTGCACCAAGGTCAAGCAACACAAAAATAAATGAATAAATAAATAAATAAAATAAAGACACAACCCTAATCAGAGAATCTATAAATTTTACCTGCTTGGATGATTGTCTCTATAGTCCAGTTCGAAACTATGTACCGAGTCTGTGCAGGAATCTGGGTGCTGCTGAAAACGTGGTCCCACTGGGTACTGGTGTACAGAGGAGTTCGGCTGAGCCGTGGTGTGGTACCGCGGTGGTAGACTGTTGCTCGTTTCACTCCTGTAGTCACTGTCACGATCGTCCACTGCACTGTCCATATCATCCAACGCTGTGTGGGTGACATAATAGACTCAGAAAAGGCTGCTGTAAAATGCTAAATGTTAATTTTAACAATAAAAATATAATTAAGTGGCAAAAATGCTCTGTTTCAGTTGCAGAGCTGAAAGCTAGCTTCACAAATGCTAAAGACTGGTTGCCATATCATGCTGCTTGTATTAGCCTGTACTTAAAAATGCAACATTTAAACCATATGAAACATGCCACATAAATGACACAAGAGTTGACACAGATAACACACACACACATACATGGATGACAGAAACAGAAAGCCTTGTTTACTGAGCCAGCAACACATTCATTTAGTCGACAGGAGCATTTACTCAAGTAATGTGCATTTCTTAAAAATCCAGAAGATGCTTTATTCAATTGTCAAACTTAATGCAGTAACTGTTGTTATAATAAGAGTAGTTTATAACCCGACGCTGTAATCCTTTTGATTTCGATCCAATATGACGGCGCTGCTTGACCATCGGTCCTAGTGCAATCGGCTGGCCAGTCTATATATTGTAGGATGATATGTCTGAAAGTCAACTGATCAACTTTGAATCATATACGTGGACTTATTTTTTGCCAAAACAACACTTGGTAAAAATACTTTACAGCACTTTACAGCAGTGATCATTTTCCAATAAGGGCACAAAAATTTGTTTGCTTTCATAACACAGCAATTTGCCAGCTACTGCATTTCTTTATTTGTTAAAAGGAGGTACGCTTTTCTTGATGCAAGTTTTTAGTTACAATCAACAACCATGAAACAAGTTGGTTCTTGTTATCACTTACTTTACAGCAGCTATAAACACTCACTCCCTCTCTTTTTATTGAGTTTTATAATTAGACTCTGATTATGTGAAGCATGAATGATTATGTGGACTTTGAATTTAAAAATAAAGTTATAAAAACAAGGAGATTAATTAATAAGAAATTGTCAGTAATGCCGATGCAGGACCCACAAATTTAGCCCACTCAGAATCAAGAATTTAACAGTGCCGTGATATAATAAGATATTAGCTGTGTGTCTTTTTGCTTTACTGTATGATTTCCTTCATGACTAGAAACTGAGAAAAACCATGTCAGCATATAAACTAGAGAACATGCACTTAAGCTGGGGAAGCAAAAGGACTGTAAAGGAAAGGATCAACGGAGCAAAAAGGGTAATGGGGCATCACTCCGGACTTTCCACACTGCCTAATGTCCTCCCCGCTTTCCTCTGATTCAACTCGAGACCTTAAAGCCGACCAGTTGAGCACAGGGAGGACACTAAACGGCACTGTCGGGAGACATTAGGGAATAAGGAAATAATCTGTAGCATTAGGGCAAAAATAATCATTACATACTCTGTGAGCTTGGCCATCCGAAATGGCTGCCTGGCAAATCAAACAGCAGAGAAGTGAAAGGAGGTAAAATAATTAGATGTTTAGATATTTAGTTTTTAACCAAAATATTGCACCACTCCAACTTTAAAACATCTGACAGTGAGCTGTGTTTGGAAAAGAAGACTCTCAGACTACATAGTGAAATGGCTACATGGCGCCACCTGGTGTGCTAAACGTATAAGTACTCACAACACTGAGATGCTGCTAAAGGTAGAGGGCGTCCTACTCCGTCATCCTGCAGCGGGAACTGATGTGACAAAATAAAATCACAGTCATTATGAATAACACAGACCTGCATGTATTTCAGAAATAATTCCACACACAATGGTGTGTTTTAGCACTGCACAACAAAAAACAAATAAATAATTTTCAGCAACCATTAGTTCATATTAATTAGTATTATAATATAGTATTAATATTCATTTTCATTACGTTGTTAATTGTACACATGCATCTTCTTACTATAAAGACACAGCAAACTGATTTTCTTTTTTCGTAAAAGCTTGTTATTTACTGTAGAGGACTGGAATTCTTAAAATAAAATAAAAAACATCACTTTAACACAATAACCACTCAAAACACACGCATGCTGATTACTGAGATCATACCAAACCAGTGGGTTCTCTCTAAAACTGATGACAGGTTAAGAAAAAAAAAAAAAGAAAGAATAAGAGGATCAACTACAAACAAGTCTTCAACATTTAAAAATTAATAAAGGAACTGAGTACATTTTTACTGACAAGGTGCCAAATTGCCATTGCCAAGAACTGTTTGGGGATTGAAAACAAAAAAAGGTTGACATTTCTGGAAAGGGACAAATTATTGGTGTGCATCAAGCAAAGAAAACAACTATGGAGATTTTAAATGACTGGAACTGGGTTAAGACCCCTTCGACACATTATTAAACCCTGGAAGATTAGATTTATTCCACTTTGTGGAAGAAATGTAGTCGAAAAAAAGAAAAACATGAATGGAGATCACTTAAATGCTTAGTGAAGTCACATGGTAAAAAATCAACAGTAAAGAGGCAGTGTTGTGATCTGGGGTTGCATCATCAGCATCATGTCAGTGGAAGATCTGCAAGTACCTCCTTTAAAGCACTGACATTTCACCAACGTTGGAAAAATAATCTTGTATAATCTTGTATAATCTTATGGTACAATTATGCAGCACTTCTCTTAAAATCACTGCTGTTTAAATCATCACAAACAAACAACATGAGATGTAAAGTATTTACAAAAGTCAATACATTCATATACAGTACATATTCATAAATACTGCTGTTGTGCTTCACCTCATCGTGCATTCCCATGGCGTTGATGCTCTCCAGTTTGCTGGACCAGTACCGAGCCTCGTCCTCTGGGATTTCTGTCAGAGAGATGGAGGAGAAATATTCGAGACAATCAGCACCATCAGCATAAATGGCAATTGATTAATAATAATAATAATAATAATAATAATAATACACAGAATAAAAAATTATATTACTGTCCACTATCCAGTGGAACCTAGGATTGCGAGTAACGCGGTTTGTGAGTGTTCTGAAGGACGAGCTAAGATTTTTAATAAATTTTGACTTGGAAAAAGAGCAAGTCTTGGTTTACGAGTACCGAGTATCGTGTATCACGCATGCGCTTCTTGTTTTGACGCCGAGCGTCACGTGATCACAGCTGAGCCAACGGTTTTTGTCTCTCTTGTGCTGCGGAATTGTGGGTAATCGTCTTCCCTGCTGGGTCTTAGTGCGCGTCTCTCACTGGTATAATCAACATCAACAGTCTCCTCTTACTTTAGCTTCACACACATACATAAACACACAGTGCCTGCGTGCATAAACAGAAACACTTATCTGTCGGGATTTATTTTTACTTTTTTGAGAAGGTAAAGTGCAGGTTAATTTTTTTTATACAATGTAAGCCTGGCTCCTCAGGTTTTACTGCATTGTAATGGGCAGCTAATTATATGGTGCTGGCACTAAGCTCCGCCCACGAACAGAGCAGAGCTGCTCATTGCCCCATTAATGCACACAAATCAGAACTATAAATGAGTAAAAAGTATCTACGAGTCAAACGCTGTGGTACAGGAGTAAAACACTCAGATTCAGAGCAGCAACAGCAACTCAGTCTCATCACACTGTCCTGTCTCTGATTAGTTTACTGCAACATCACCACATGGACTGTTTTATTCCTTACATTAACCATCAGATCAGTGTTAGCTACTGTCATATCATTTACAGTTAAACAGCTCCACAATCCAAAATCTCGTAATTTCCATTTATATAGATTATAAATGAGATACCGAATCATTCTGTTAGCTCTCATTTCTGTAGCGAATAAAAACCAGACATTATCATCATAATCATTATGATAATCACTCAGTGTGATAACTAAATTATGACTCACACCATCTTAAAGTGTTTCCTTCCCTTTTTCTGTCTCAACCACACACACAAACACACCATCATTTGGTAGTCGAGTTAACTGTACATTAATAAATGTTGTGAAAGAGAGAGTATTTATGAAATATATGAACACAAAGAGAAGCAGAATATGACTCTGAAAAAAAAATGAATGAACAAATAAGATAAATAAATAAATAAAATGACGCCAAAAAAATCCACATAATCATCAAGCAGCAAAGTTACACCTGTGTGTGTATCGCTAATCACAGGCGGAGTGGTGCAGTACTGATACAGCACAGGGTGAGGTCATGAGTCAAAGTCCACCTTAGTGTAGTTACTTATGAACTATAGAGCGTTACTCATGAGACATGATGTCCTGCTGCACCACAAGCAACAATCCACTATGGTCCTCTACAGTTCTTTAAAATCCACTAGTCTCTCCTGCAATCCACTGTAGGTCCCTGATTCTGTACAATCCCCTACAGGCCACTAGAATTCTGTGCAATGCAAGAAAGCCCAGTACAGTCAAAGTCAAGTAGGCTTTTATTGTCACTTCAACCATATACAGTCAGTACACAGTGAAACGAAACAACGTTCCTCCAGGACCAAGGTGCTACATGCAACATAAACTTACAACATAAATTAAC
>JAOVVB010000008.1:24102022-24113633 GCA_028570985.1 Heterobranchus longifilis
GGTTTGGGCACTGGCTGGGAATCGAACCCGGGCCTTCCGCATGGCAGGCGAAACACCTACCACTGAGCCACCAGTGCAATCAAGATAAATGCCTTGTTGAGGATTAAAAAATAAAATTGTTTCAGTTTCGCTTTTGATGTTTTCGTTTGAACTTTTGAAACATCATACGGGCATGTGGATGGGGTGGGGACATCAAACAAACTGCTAACTCATTTTACACTGAAGTACTGGGTGGTTTATTTACTTTCAATTTTTTTCAATCTTTTCTTGACGAAAATCTGAGTCCATATAAATGAAAATGAAAGTCGTTTGTTTAGCATTTCTTGTTTGTAAGCCAGTTTACTTTTGTTCAGTTAAAAAAAAAAAAAAAAAAAAAAGTTAGAATAAATTTGAGTGCGAATTGCAAACAATCATTGACATTTTCTTATAGGTTTTAATCGAAATATTAGGCACAAAATTAATATAATACTCCGAGCCTATGGAAACCTATCAATCTCATAACCCTGTTTTTCAGATTTATCTAATATTAAACCCCACCTTTGGACTCTAGATGGCGCCAGAAGATCGTAACCAAATTGCATCGCTGGAAATGGAAATAGACCACCCTTCTTTTATAATCTCCGTGTCTAATCAGTCATAATTGCAAGGTTAAGGACATAGCGATGCCTAAAGTACGGTGTGTTTTGTCTCCTCTGACGTCATGGCCGCTTTATAAAGAGCAGTTCCGCGTGTCTCGAGCTCTTTTGCGACGCGCTCCACCCACTAACGCGCTATGAGCGGCAGAGGAAGACCGCGCAAAGACCGCGACGACAATCCCGGCTTAACTAAAGCGAAAAGTCCACCGACTACACGAAAGAAAAACACTCCGACACCTAATGAGAAGTTGGAGGACAAGAAGACAACGGCAAAAGCGAAAAAGCTCCAGGAAAGTCAAGAAGTCTGCTCGCGGGATGCCGTTTCCCCTGAAGGGCCACGAAAACCCAAAGCAACCAAAAGTGGCGAGAAGAACTCAGTGCGCAGGGCAAACAGTATCGAGGAAGATCCGAGCAAAGCTCAGCAGCGTGCACCTGACAAGGTGAAGAACAGTCAGGGATCAGAGACACCCAAAAAAGCGAGATGCCCTATAAAAGCCCAAGAAAGTCAAGAGGCTCATCCGAGGAAATCTCCAAAGAATGCCACCTGCACCGAAGAGCCACAAACACCCCAAAGAGCAAAAGGTGGCGAGAAGAAACCAGCCCCGGTATCCTCAACGAGACGAGGCAGCAGTATCGACGGGAATCCGAGTAAGACATTGCAAAATGCTCTGGAAAAGTTGAAGGTAAAGAAGAGCCAGAGGTCAGAAGCAGCAGAATGCGTGAACGCGATTCAGGAGACAATAACGGACTTTTTGAAACAGAACGTGATTTGGTGCAAAGATATCAGCCCTCTGAAGACCGGGAGTTATTATGAAAACGTTAAAGTAAGTAATCTCGTATGTATTTAGGGGAGGGGGCACGTTTGAATTTTGTCAAATTTAATTTCACATTAATTCATCTGTCCATCCATCTGTTTACAGATCTGTGAGCCTGACGAGTTTGATGTCATGCTGACTGTCCGGGTGGACAGGGTCAAGCTTGAACCTTTCTCAGACGACGGTGCCTTCTACAGTGTAGAAATGAAGAGACAGTCTCCAAGACATCCTTTAGACAAGTTTGTGAATGAGGACAAAACCATCATGGCCAGCGAAATGCTCAATGACTTCCGGCAGAAAATAAAAGAAGCCCTGGGAACACTCCCATGTAAGAATGATCCTGTAATTACTAATTACTGATGGAAACTCTTGCATAGTAAGCCTTGTGATTACAGTGTATATAATATGTGTGTGTGTTGTGTTGTAGATGATGTTAGTCTGGAGAGAAAGAAGATGGGCTGTCCAGCTGTAACTCTGCTCGTAAAGGAAAAAAAGAAGGAAATTTCTATTGATTTTGTCCTTGGTCTGGAAGTCCACTCAAGCTGGCCAGATTTTACGAAAGATGGCTTCAAAATAGAAAACTGGCTCGGCAAGAACGAGAGGATGGAGCAAAGAAGAGAACCGTTTTATTTGGTGCCTAAATATGAGGGAAGAGGCAACACAGAGCAGGATGGAGTTATGGCTAAAGGTAAATACCTATAAACCTGCACATTCATGCAAATATCTAAACAGACAATCTTTTGGCAGCAGCACAGAGTGATCTCTGAATTTAACTGTGGCATGGTTGTTGCTACTAGATATACTGGTTTGAATTATTTCAGAAATCGATTGATTTGCAAACAAAGTCTCTAGAGTTTACATAAAATGATGCACAAAAAAAGTAAATAAAAGAAGGTTCTGCAAGGTGAAACATCTTGTTGTTGAGAGAGATCAGAGGGAAAATACCAGAGTGGTTTCAGCTGACAGAAAGTGATCTCAAAATGCACATCAAACCTTGGTGTATGAACTATAAAAGCAGAAGTCCTGTCAGTCAAGAACAAGCTTCTGAGCCCATCATGGGCTTATCCAAACTGACCAAAAACAAACGTTTGTTTGTTTGTTTTTGCACATTCATTTAAACTCTGTGGACACTGCTTGCTTGTAAAAATCACAGGAGAGTTGTGAAATACCCAAAACCAGCCCATCTGGTACCAACAACCATGCTACAATCAAAGTCATAGAGATCTTATTTTCTTTTAACTTTTAAAACTTGTGGCCCAGTGGTAACTCAAAAAATAAGACTTTGGTGTGTTGTGGGCAGATGCTTGGCGGATTTCATTCTCACATGTGGAAAAGTGCATCCTGAAAAAACACGGCAACAGTAGGACATGCTGTCAAGGAGAACAGAAATGCTGCAGGTGAGAGCACACGTATACACCATCCCAAAGGAAGAAAGAAAAAAAACAAAACACTATAATGTCTTGCATGCTGAAATATTTTATTTGATTAAAACTACAATCACCTCAAGTATGTTGTATGCAAAATAAATAAGTCAGTAAATAAAACAGATTTGAGTGTTATTGAATGAGACTTGAAGCAACCTCAGATCATAACACATAATGCCATGTTACATGTCTTGGATCAAGTGAAAACATGTCTTAATTCTACTGTCTACAAAGACATTCAAGACAATTGTGTACTTTTTATATGTGGCTCTTGCCCAAACTGCTACTAAGTTGGGTGTTATGATCAGATGTTTTTGGCAAAATGGTGTAGGATCTTTACTGCAATTAAACAAAACATTATACAGGAGACAATTTAAAGTAGAACTAAATAGAAGAGTTAAGTTAATCAGTGCTCATTTCTGACTACACACTACAGTACATATAGTAACTGTTACAAAAAACATCTGCTGCAGCTGATACACTTATACCAGCACCCAAACACTGCTGTGTCTATGCCCCTGTTGTGCTGAGAAAGGTGAAACAATTTAAGAATTTAACTTGGACATTTACTGTAATGGAGCTGATAAACTCTTCATAATAGTATGGGATGACTGGTATTTTTTTATTTTTGCCTTCAAAAGAAAAACGTGTAACCTGTGTGATTTTACAGGAAGCTGTGTCTGAAACTTCTGAAATTCCTTTTCCAACGGCTGAAGAAGGAGCATCCGGAGGAGACGGAAAAGCTTTGCTCATATCATGCTAAGACGACACTGTTTCATGCCTGTGCTGAAAGAGTGAAGGACAGTGATTGGGCATTCAGCGAGCTCAGCCACTGCTTCCAGCAACTTGTCATTGACTTTGAACAACATCTGAGGGCCTCCCAACTTCCCAACTTCTTTATCCCATCACAAAACCTGCTCAGTTGCATTAGCAAGAAACATTGCAATCGCCTAGCAGACTACATTGAAAGCCAACGTAACAATGGGTTTCCTCTGCTGGCTTAAATCTACATGCCCAGAGATTCAGCAGCATAACAGGTAAAAAAAAAAAAAAATTAAAACAAAAATGAAATGTCTGTTTTTGCATAGGTGATATATATACTGATTTAGTAAACAACCAAGTGTTCAAGACCTCTCTGTATTTCCTTCCAAAAAAGCTGCCCTGAGATATCTAGACCTGATGTATGGGTTGTTTTTTTTTTTGGTTGTTTTTTTGCAAAAGCCACACACATCAAGTTCTTAAATGTTTATTTGGCAGTGTATATGCCAGTTTCCACATGTGGATAAATAAACAATAACAAACTGAAAAGAAAGTTCCTGCTCAACTAAATTAAAACTTCTAGGAAAATTTGGAACAAAACCTTGTGCCTGGTGACAGATGAACTTGACTTGCTTCTTCTTTCTAAAAGCAAAAGAAAAAAGTTTTATCTGGAGAAAACGGTCTTGATTTAATAGTTTTTAATTTGTTTAGTGAATATTTAGAAGCTTTAGCAAAATGCATATAAAGTAAACAAAAAATGTAACTCATCATTTAATTAACCTATGTATTTGGTCTTGTAGTGCTTCCAAAAAGATATTAAAAACTTTTTTTTTTTGCTGATTCAACATAGTAATGGTAACTAGCACAATGAGTATAGCATTTTTTAAATATTTCATAATGCTAGGGACACCACCCAGGAACATCTTTGTATGCTTGATGGTATGGCTGAGAGCTCGGGTGTGCTTTTCTCATGCTCTCCATAAAAACAGGTCTGTGTGGATGCATGTGCCAGTGTGTGTGCGTGCTTCATTTGGGTTGGGCAAGAAATAGTATATATATTACCAGTGTCACCTTGCCTATGTGGAGAACCAGAAACAGTCACAGCGTTATTTTAAAATAAGATTAAGGCAAATAATTAGATGAACCTATAGGGTTAGTGTATCACCAGTTTGTTGTTAGTAATTATCGCTTGGAGACATCTAAAAAAGATGAATGTTTTTTGCAGCAGTCTGGTTCAGGTTTTTGCCCATTTGTCTTGGCACAATTCATAAGGATCTGTTGAGGCAAAAGATTGGCCCAGCCAAGTAAGGGTATTTGAAGTTATTTTGGCCATATGTTTGGGTTGTTTTCTTAAATGATGCGTAATGCGCAGGACTAGAAGCAGCTCCATCCTGCTTACTAGCTGGTAAACTAACTACCTATTATCCTGGACCGAGTTAACTTCTGTAGACATAGATTTGTTTCAAAAGTGGATTTTCAGTTTGTCGTCAATGGAAAATTCACCCGTGGTGAACAGGTTTGTAAAATTAATTCCATCTCTCATTTCAAAAGATGCAAAAAACATTTGAATTTAAATGTGTATGATTGGAAAGCCTGTCTTCCATTTTGTGCATTAAGGTTCTCTCACATTGGCGCTCAGTGCTTCTGCTACTACAGTTGTTAGAACCCCTGGTAAAAATTGATTGATTTGATTTCCTGCCCTTTTTTTTTGGTATATATATTTTCCCCTAATTTATCTGAAAACAAATATGGCAAAAATATATATTTTTTCAAAATAATAATTCAATAAATTTGTTTTAAAAAATATTTTTAAGAAGTCAAGATGTTAAGCTAACATGCGTCATATCTCTGATTTGTTTGTTTGCCATGGAAAAAAAAGGGGGAAACATGGGTGAAGCGTAATGTGTTTAGTGTGTTTAGAATGTTTAGTCATCTTCTCATTTCTTCCGAAATATATTTTAAAAGTATTCCTCTGAAAATGGTCAGGTAAGACCATCAGAGCCAAAAACGTGCCAAAAATAAGAGCAATCAGAGCAATATTATTTGATAAGAGCAATATTATTTGGAGTGTGATTATGTATCATTTGTGTAACAAATGACTTTACATTAAGATGTTTTAAAACCAAACAATAAATAAAGACAACAGTTTGAATGGATCTTTTCATGTTTGTAAAACTTTAGAACTTACAAAATTTTGTTGGAACAACTTGAATTCATAGTACTTCATTTTGACTTGAATTAGTTGTACTAGAAATCCTGACTGAGTAACTGTCTAAATAGTTAAATAATAAATTAATCAGCCCTCCCTTCATTGTGTTCATTATGTATTTTTATTTCAAGTTAAATAAATGCCATTATGTTATGTTTACCAACTGAAATTTTACAATACAGAAGTGAAATAAATCAACAATATATTTCGACTGACTTTTTTTAAAGACGTATTAAATGTACCCATTTACTGTTGTTTTCAAATGTTTCATAGAGATTAATCTTGAGGCAGTAGATGGGGTGGGTCAAAAATGACCTGATGTATACACTGCAAAGACTGTATTCACATGTTTATTTTAAAGTGTAAAAAAGAACAAAAATTATTGGCCAATTCGTCACACACTTGACATGGCATCCAGTATAATTTTTTTTTTAAAGACTGACAGTTATAAACGTGAACCCATGACTAGTTTCAGAATTGATTTTCAATTCAATAGAATCGAATTCCTAATTAATCATGAGTAAATATACTTCAGTTTAACTTTAGTATTTACAGCAGAACCTTGGATTATGAGCATAATTTGTTCTGGAAGGGGGCTCGTATTCCAAAACACTTGTAAACCAAATCAAAATTTCCCATAAGAAATAATGGAAACTCAAATTATTTGTTCGACAGCCAAAAAATAATTAATACAAAATATAAAATAAAAATAAAACAAATTAACCTGCACTTTACCTTTAAAAAAAAGTAAAAATAAATCCCGACAGATAAGTGTTTCCGTTTATGTATGTGTGTGTGTGTGTGTGTGTGTGTGTGTGTAATGTGCGTGCACACACAAACATTAATGGAGAGACTGTTTTATCTGGAAAATTAAGGAACATCACTAATCACACTTGCGTGAGTGCACACTAACGGAATCACTGCTGTAAAGTAAAAAACAAACAAAATTAACCTGCACTTTACCTTTGAAAAGAATCGCGACAGAGCAGAATTTCTGTGTAAGGCAGAGAGTGTGTGTGTGTGTGTGTGTGTGAAGCAGAGAGGAGGAAGGGTGGAAGGGGGGCTGTAAAGGCGAGAGTGTGTGTGTGTGTGTGTTGGTGTGAGTGAAGGAGCACAGTGTCAAATTACGCACGCGCACACACGACAGGCTGATAAAGAGAGGGAAAGAAAAAATGGATTTTTACCCTCTAATGATACTTTTAATGAGCTTTTGATTTATACGTGCGCACACACATGTGTTATAATAAACAATACACGCGCGCTGTACATACATGCTTACAAACACAAAATAAAAAATGTTTCACTCACACACACGTGGTTACAGTGTTATAGTAAACAGTACACGCGTGCACAGATGATGAGTATACCAGTGAGAGATGCGCACTAAGACCCAGCGAGGGAGACGATTACCCACAGTTCCACAGCGCAAGAGAGAGGAAAACCGTTGGCTCTGTTGTGATCACGTGACGCTCGATATCAAAACAAGAAGCGCATGCGTGATACATGATACTCTGTGCTCGTAAACCAAGACAATGCTCGATTTTCAAGTCAAAATTTATTTAAAATCTTTGCTCGTCTTGCGGAACACTTGCAAACCGCGTTACTCGCAATCTGAGGTTCCACTGTAATAATAATAATCACTCAAATCCCACAGACCCCGGACGCTCCGCCTCACGGTTCATTTCTTTCCTCTGACAGGATGAAGAGACTCCCGGTCCTGGCGTTGCTCCTGTGGATGTGTTGTGTGTTTTATGTTGAAATTTTTTCTCTTCGTGGGTGGTTTCCTCCTGGTGCGTCTGGAGGTCAACAGGACAAGCACCTGCGAGGACATCTTGCCTCCGTCGTCCCCGGACTCCTTCTTGCTCGCTACGAAACACGTCTCCCAGACCGTTCGAGAACAAGCTGCCGGTTCTGGGTGAGATGGTGTCGTCTCAGGCGTCGCACGCCAGGCTGTACACGTTCAGAGCCGATCCTCCCACCACCACCATGCAGAGGATCAAGGGCTTCACCACTGGGTCCCTGCCCACCTTTATAGACGTGGGGAACAACTTCGCGTCCAGCGCCGTACTGGAGGACAACCTGATCCACCAGCTCGGTCAGGCAGGTGAGAAAGAGGAAGAGAAAGAAAGAAAAGATTGAATTATTTACCTTTTACGGGAGGAGTGTCCAGTGTTAGTCTTTTGTAGTGATCAGAAGTAAAGCTGTAACATCAGGGTGAAGATTTGAGAGATAAGAGAGATGTTTCAGGTGATGTGTTACACTTCCTGAATGTCAGATTGACGCGTCTCTCTGTGTTGTTTATCTGTGTGTGCAGGGAAGCGAGTGGTCTTCATGGGAGACGACACCTGGGCCAGTTTGTTCCCTAAAAAGTTCCATCGTTTCCCCTCCTTCAACCTTCAACAAAAAGCCTTTCCCCTCCTTCAACGTCAAGGATCTGCACACTGTGGATAACGGGATCCTCCAGAACATCTTTCCCATCAGTGAGTACCTGAGGTTCCTGTGTGGTTTAGAATAGAGGTTCAGAAAAACAGAACAGCAGGGGGCAATTAACCGCCCCAAAAAGTCCCATAGACTTAACATTGAGATCAAAATCAGCTATGACATCAGCTATATCTATGACATGGCAAGCACCACTCACATTTTCTTCAGGAAATGTACCTCTCTAGTTATTATTAATATTATTTATTTATTTATTTATTTTTTTACTGTAATGACAGATGAATACTATTTATTTGTTTCTTTCTTTGGATAATCTGATTAAAATTAAGATTATTATTAATCATATAATTCATTATTCATTAATTAGATTAAACTAACCACTTATCCAAGCATTTCACTGCATATCGTACTGTGTATGACTGTGTATGTGACAAATAAAATTTGAATTTGAATTTAGTCAGATGGTCAAAGTGAATGTATTCATTTTAATGTATTCAACATGTACTGTATATAAAATAATAATGGCAAATTTGTTAAACACTTTTATTACGTACACTTATGAATTAATGTTATATTTCAAAATACTCATTCATATTAAATAATGTAATTTGGATTTAAAAATTATTATTATTATTGTTATTATTATTATTATTCGTAGTTGTTATTCGTAGTGATTATTAAAAATTTATATAAAATAATAAAGGCAAATGTAATACATATTTGTAGTAATAATACTTTAGAAGTTAGATATCTGTCTTAAGTTTAACCTGCATCCTAAGTGAGATCAAAGTACTAAGTAAAAGTGATGTTATAAGCAGTTATGTGGCGGATTTAATAATCTACTTTAAAATAAGATACTAATAAGCTACTTGCTCAATGTAAACAAACACCAATAGATATTAATTAGGAAATTGAATGCGGTGTTCACTCTGGACAGGGTGCCAATCCATCACAGGGCACAGAAACATACACTTACACAGGCAATTTGGGAACACCATTAGCCTAATCTTTAGACTGTGGGAGGAAACCCACCAAGCACAGGGAGAACAGCCTGGCCGGGAATCAAACCAGACCCAGGAGGTGCAATGCGACAGTACTAACCACTACACCATCGTGTCGCCTGAATGTGAATTCTCTGTATTAATAAGTTAGGCAGAGAGTTCCATCATACAGAAAGACAGACAGTTCAACCTGAAATAATAATAATATCACTGAT
This sequence comes from Heterobranchus longifilis, assembly GCA_028570985.1. Lineage (NCBI taxonomy): Eukaryota > Metazoa > Chordata > Actinopteri > Siluriformes > Clariidae > Heterobranchus > Heterobranchus longifilis. The sequence continues at coordinate 24,111,520 of JAOVVB010000008.1, forward strand.
TACATTAAAGCTCAGCAGATTATTTTGAGCTCTAACATTTTAACTAATGCTAGTGTTAAATAAAAATTTCCTTACAGGAATCATTATCATGTCAACAACTACATTTTTAAAATTCTGATTATGTGGAGCAACAGCCATACATCCCGGTGTATATTATTATAAACCTATTATTTGAATTGCCAGGGCTGGTATTATAGAAGATTAAAAATATCTTTGAGAAGGTTATCTGTGCTCTTTTAGGCAGACAGATTGTGCAAAAAAAAGAAAAAGATCTCTTCTGATAAAGTAAGAAATGCAGGAAAGCACTAGACTGTCACTTAGGAATGGTGAGATTTCGTCTTTTTTTTATTGACTATTGCAAAAAGGTTTCAGAAAGCTATAAAGAAAGCTTGAAACACAACTTTAATTGTAATTTCCATTCTAATGTTTGTTTATTTTATCCGGAACGACATGTTGCTTGATCGTGTTTCCAGCACGCACCCGGATCCATTTTATCGCTGTACCCCACTCCGAAACGTTGAACGCACTTCTTTTCCGACAAATCCCGCCTCCTGCGCTACATTAGCCAATCCGCTCGTGCATAGCCCGCCGATTGGACGTTAAACCGACCAATTGTACAACGCGCACGCTCGTTCTCTAATTATAGGCGGGTTCTTGATGATGACGCGTCGGATAACTGACCAATCACAGAACATTAAGGCGGGGTTTGTTTTTCTTTATTTCGGAAAACGGGTAGGAGAAACGTACCCGTGATGTAACCGGTTGCAACGTTACGCCAGTGCAGGTGTGGAGAGAAAGAGCTGTGTGTGTGAAAGTCGAGGTTTAAAACGTGAATTCATTACTCATTACTACTAAGAGCGAAATTTTTCTTATTAATTAGTACAGTATGCTGAGGACGGTGGTGTGTCGGGCCGGAAGTGGGCTTTTAAAGGTGAGTGACATTTGTGAATGACAGCGCGAGCTCCGCACGTGAGGATACAGAGTCAGGATTTCAGTTGGATTTCAGACTAAAAGTTTCATCCAGCAGCATGCAGTGACGTCATTTATTAATTTATTAAATAAATCTCATGTTTTATCTTTTTAAAAATCGATGATTTTAATTATAATTTCAGTCTAAAACATTTGAGTTTCTACAGATCCTCTCTTGTAACTCCATCAGCTTTTCTGTCTCTCTCAAACACTTCTCTGTCTCTCGAATCTACATTTTTTGACATAATCTCCTCGCTTTTCAAAACACTTTGTCCGTCTGGCAACAAGCTTTCGTCTTCCCTCATTAATAAATGTTTACGGCTGAGCTGCGAGCCATGAATGCACCGCTGTCTTCAGTTCTTCATCAGAAGTGAATCTTCACCCTCGTAGGGCTGCTTTCAGGGGACCGAACAGGTGAAAGTCTGACGGAGCGAGATCAGGACTATAGGGAGGAGTTTTAACACCTAAAAACGATGAGGTCGACAGTGTGGGCACGACGTCCTTGGATATCAGTCCTCTGTGTTTAATCCAAGGTTTAGTCTTCAGCTCTTCAATAAGCGTCTCACTGTAATGAGCACTGACGATTGTTGAACCTTTTTCCTGATAATGGTCCTCTGGCCCTTGAGAATTCCAAAAAACTGTGAGCATTGATGAATTTTCCCGCTGATCCCGAGGTCATGTAATGTACGTCAATGTAATAGGCTTGTTTAAACAAACAACAACAAAAAAGACATTGGAAAAGGACAATGCTTTTGTTTGTTAGGAATTTGGTTTGTACATGTACACCGAGTGTTTAAACTTTTGTGTGCGTTTGTGTTTCTAGCAACCATGCCGGACCGCCCCGGTGTTGTGGGGGACTCGAGCTCAGCAGCAGCGCTGGGCCTCCAGCCTTCCTATGAACACAGTGATCCTGTTCGTGCCGCAGCAGGAAGCCTGGGTGGTGGAGAGGATGGGCCGCTTTCACAGAATCCTCGAGCCGGTACAGTATTGATCTCTACACTTTCCTGATACTACTAGTGGTGTAAGGCAGTGGTTCTCAAACATTTTCTGTCATTCTCCACTTAAGGGGGGCGAATTTTCAAGCCCCACTTGTCAACAAAATGATAACGAAAACGGCCAAGTTTACTATTTATTGAAATATCAAT
>JAOVVB010000008.1:24113962-24124874 GCA_028570985.1 Heterobranchus longifilis
TCTGTGTGTGCAGGGAAGCGAGTGGTCTTCATGGGAGACGACACCTGGGCCAGTTTGTTCCCTAAAAAGTTCCATCGCTCGCTGCCTTTCCCCTCCTTCAACGTCAAGGATCTGCACACTGTGGACAACGGGATCCTCCAGAACATCTTTCCCATCAGTGAGTACCTGAGGTTCCTGTGTGGGCTAGAATAGAGGTTCAAAAAAAACAACCAAACTGGAGCTCATATGGATGCGGGTAACATTTCAAGATAAATAAAGTAAATAAAGACTTTAAAAAAAGTTATTAATGAGGGCAAAAAAAATTCAAATACAGGATGTCGTAAATAAAAGGTTTTTAAACCTCCTCCTCATCTGGTCTTCGGCGTGTAACTACACTTCCTGTGCATTTCAGTTAAACACTTTTTGTGCTGGAACCCGTGACCTTCACCTGCCCTTCACCTGCCCCAAGAGGTTAAAATTAAAGTCGTTCTGTTATTCTTCATAATGCAGAATGTTTTTGTAAACTACAGACACAAAATCGCAAATTAATTTAGTAATTTAAATGAATCAATAAAAAGGGATAAAAAAGAAAATCCAATCCAAAAATTCTAAAGAATTACTTAATAAAAAAATAATAAAAGAATAAAAAAGAATAAAAAATAAAAGATAAAAAAAGAATTTTGGGTAAATATTCTAAACTGCAAAATGCTTGAATTTAAATGAAAAAAAATATTTTGACGGAATTGCTATATTTTAATAAATAAAAAAAAATCTATATATTTCTTTAACATTTAATGCATTCATTTATTTTAGACATGATTTAGGTATTGGAGCAATGATTGAATATAATATCACAATTCCTGAAGAAATTTTTGCAACACATAATTGCTGTAATATTTCTACATAAATAATTAATGTCAAATCAATAGATTTTACTTTTTATATGTTAAAGAAAATGTATTAAAAAATGTATTTAAAAAAAAAAAAGTATGCCCTGCTACCATAGGTACTGTAATATATATTTATTATTTATTTATTTATAAATAAATGAGATGACTAAGGAATAATTGAATGCATGTTTATATAGTGTCTAAAATTATTTTTCTTTTTATATGTAAATCTTTTTTATATATATTTAATTATTTTTAGTTTAGTAATACTTTATTATGTCTTATTTCTAATAAATTAAGTAATGTTTATTTATAGTGTCTAAAATCAATGAAGGTTACCTTACCTTTTTTTTTTTTTTTTTTTTTTTTAAGTATTCATTTACTTTATTTATCTTAAAATATTATCAGCATCCACATGAGCTCAAGATGTTAAAAATCAGAGGTTTAGATCCGGGGATGTCGAGGCCACTTGACAGGGCCACAGTGACCGATCAAAGAACTTGCTAACTTCTGTAAGTTTTTTTAAACACTTTCTAGTGCTAAATCTTTTATTTATGTTTTTTTTTTTTTTGGTCTTTTATCAGTGTTTAAGGCGTTGGATTACGGTTTGGAGGGTCCCAGGTTCAAACCCCACTGCTAACAAGTTGCCCCTTTTGGGGCCCTTGAGCAAGGCCCTTAAACCTAAACTGCTCTGATGTATAATAAGATAAAAATCTAAGTGGTGCTGGATAAGGATGTCTGTCGAATGCCGTAAATGAAAGCTTATAGGCAGCAAGTCAACATTTCATCCCTGAAGTTGATGTGTTGGAAGCAGAAAAAATGGGCAAGCGTAAGGATGATTATGGCCATAAATATGGCTGATTTGTGGATATATATCATCATATGGTACATAGGAAACAAAAAGATAAAATTTTAGATCATTTTAATATTTTTTATTGCACTAAATGTTATACATTTAAAAATTTTCTAAAAGTAAAAAATCATTATTTTGAAAAATAATGAAAAAGATTCGAAGTTAGATCAGAAAATGTATTAATTAAAATGCATAAATTAACATGAAAATACATATAAATAATAATAATAACAACAACAACAACAACAACAAAGGAAGAATATAAATATATTTCTTCATTTAATGTTTTTAGAGGTTAGCCCTGTGATTTCGAGGCCAGACACTAACAGCGGCATCGCCACGCCTATACATCACTTTAAACCCTCGAATCGGTGACTGACAGAAATACAGTTTCAGCTTTCAGATTGCTCAGCGCTGTAGGTAAAAGCTTCGTATTGAAGGTGATTAAGCAGCGAGCGCTCTGTATGTCGTCCTCACAGTGGACGGAGATGACTGGGACGTGCTGATCGCTCACTTCCTGGGTGTGGATCACTGCGGCCACCGCTTCGGCCCCGACCACCCTGCCATGGCGGAGAAGCTCGGTCAGATGGACGGAGTTATCAGGCAAGTCGTAACTTCCTCAGCGGTGTGAAGGTTGTGGGTAAGAGGCGGAGCCTGAACCTGCTGGTTCGGGTGTGAATGTTCCTGTACCTTCTCAGTGTAAACTTCAAACACGTCTGATCTCAGGTCAGTGATAAAGCGTCTGCAGAGCGACACGTTGCTGGTGGTGATGGGAGATCACGGGATGACCGACACCGGCGATCACGGAGGAGAAAGCCAAAAGGAAACGGACGCTGCTTTGTTCCTGTACAGCGGCTCACCTCTGTTCCCGGCTCCTGACGCACACGTGAGTTCTTTCTTAACTTTCTTTTATAACTCCTGAACTGTATAAATGATACATTTTAGATTAATAAAGTTCTTTGAATCTTGAATAATCAGGTATTTCATGTGACCAGCAGGTGGAGCCAGAGGTGGTGCCTCAGACTGATTTGGTGCCTACCCTGGCCTTGATGCTGGGAGTTCCCATCCCATACAGCAGCGTGGGTCAGGTGATGCTCCCGCTGTTCCCCAGAAACGGCTCACTGGATGGAGCTGTGGGTCTCAGCCAGGTGGAGGCGCTGTGGATCAACGTCAAACAGGTGTGAAACCGGAAGCGGAGACATAGCAGTGTCTCTGAACTGCAAAGGTTTTATTGTTTTCTGATAAGATTTAACGTACAGTATTATCTTATTAGGGATGGGATGCTGTATTGAAATTCCATATATTTCCCTATATATATATATATATATATATAGTTAAATAAAATAATAATAAATAAATAAATTTTATTTTAAAAAAATTTATTATTTCATTTTAGACCTAAAACTTTGAGAAATATTATTTGCACTTTGTTTTTTGTTCAGACCATTGTGAAAAAGTATTCTGCAGCCATACATTTTTGTCATTGAACTATAAATTGTGTGGTGTTTTGTATCGAATTGTGAGCACCATATCGTGTATCTAATTGAATCGAGACAAAAGCATATCGTCCCTAAATGTAATTATAAGGTTATTATAATGACCTGGATGAGGTCTGTTTATTGGGTAATTAGTATTCGCAAAAAATATTTTGGAATCCGTCAAATAATTATACTTTAATAACACTGAGTTTCCTTATCCGACCTAAAAACTCAAACATTGATGTTTGTAAGATGAAAAACTAAAGATGCCTTAAAAATATACAGAAATACAAAAATCCAGTGACTAGATCTCTAAAATTATATATTTTTTTGCTTATAAATCTGTGCACAATCACTTTTTGGGAACGGAAGTACGGGTGATCTGGTACAAGTACAACTGATCACCTAAAGAATGAAACACAAGGGGGCGTGCTGCTACAGGAAAATAATCAGCAGGTTTTGGGTTTGTTATTCGTTAAAGGTTTCAAATAATAGCACATTCCAGAATGTTTCACTCCTCTTGTACCACAGTCATTTTTTGCTAATTGCATTTTTTATTTTACATAATTTATTAAAAAGAGGACTTTCCCAAGGTTTAGATTCTATGGAGAGTCCGCCATACTGTAAATGAGCCGTTACTGTAGGAACAATAACGCATTATAATGACTGCATTAACGTTAATAGAAGGCTGTGATTTGTAGCTGCACCTGTAATATAAATTGACCAATCAGACTCAAGAATTCAACACTGCTGTGGTATAATTCAGGACAAAACTCATATTTGTTAATAGGAACTTGGTGGACGTTAGTCCCCTTGATGTCGGTCTTATGGCCCTGCCTATAGCCCTGTCTTTTTGGTCTTTTAGGTTCATCGGTTTTTGGAGACCTACTCCAGCATGGCCAAAGACATTCCAGCAGACAGTTTGTCTCAACTGACGGCTCACTTCTCCCAGATCTCCTCTCAGTACATGAGCTCGATCCGTGATGGAACTCCACCTCCTCCTGAACTGGTGGCGTCCATGCAGGACTACCTAAACTCCGTTAGAGAGACCTGTCGTGCCTCCTGGGCTCGATTCAACCCCGTGAAAATGGCAGTGGGCCTCCTGGTCCTGGGGTTTGGTTGCGTCCTGTGCTACGTTATCTCAGAACTGTCTGTTGTGATCCTCCAGGGTGCCATGTTGAAGGCTCCAGTGGTTGCCGGCCTGGTGGTCGGTGGAGCCGTAGCCGTGGGCCAGGTATTAACTTTGGGATACATCGAGGTCTCGTGGTGTTTAGGATCTGCTTTTTTGTTTTCAGAGGTTTTATTCCTGTGGAGGGCTCGGAGGGTATGTCCTCGGGGCCGGCTGTCTCACTGGCGCCTTTTGACTCCGCCGCTGCTCGTCCTCTTCCTGCGCTTCGCGTCCTTGCTCTCGGACAGCTACGTGATTTCAGAAGGACGTGTGGTCACGTTCTTACTTTTCAGCCTGTGCCTGTATGTTCCGTTTCAGCTCAATTGGGATGGACTTTTGGTGCCTGCACCATCTACCGATACTCAGAAACCCTCCGGACTTCTTGCACCGTCTTTGCCGTCCTCTGTGGTCCGGCGCGAGAGTGGCACTGTGCTCGTTTGCGTAGGCGTCTCGGTGGCGTCTCTCTACCTTTCTCTGTCATTCCATAGCTGCCGGGAAGAACAGGGTGCTTGTCAGCCTTCTGTCTTCTTGACTCCGCTCTCACGGGTTCAGGATAGTCGTCTGCGCAACGTGCACTACATCCTGTCGCTGGCGTCACTTTTCGCCTGGGCTTTCTTGCTACATCGTTGGTTGCGGCACTACGGAAACCTGAACTGTTCGGGCATGGTCGTGTTTACTGCGCGCTGCCTGCTTCCTCTCTCCTCCATCTGCATGGCACTGCACTGGGCAGTCGGCGCAACTCCAGAAGACACCTTCAGGAACCTGGCAGAGCTGATTAGCTTAGCGCAGGTGATTCTGCCACGTGTTATCTTCGGTCTATTAGGCCTCGGTATGCTGCTTCTGTGCCTCGACCCACTAATGGTGTTCCTAAAGACACGAGCGCCATTAAACTCTCGGGGTGCCGTCATGCCTCCACCGAGGTACCGCGCTAGCACCGGTATCAGCCCTCAGGCCGAGCTGCACCATCTTATACCGCAGTTATACCAGCGCATCCGACAATCGCTTGACGATGAAGGGGTCAAGGGGACTAGTCCGGACGGGCGGCCAGCGGTCGAGGCTTATGGACTCGGCACCGTCTACTCCGCACCCCTGGTCTTGCTGTGTGGTCTGATGGGCCTTGGATTGCTGTTGCTACACCCTGAAGGCATGGCACTTGCCTTCCTGCTGCTACTGCTGCAGGCTGCAGCTCTCCTCCATCTCCATGCCTCCGCCAGCAATCTCTCCAGCCTGCAGAGTCACTCCAGTAAGTCATTTAACTTTGTTACTTGAGATACATTGCTAACGACAAATAAAAGAATTTCTGCTTTCACGTGTTCGCTTATTCATGTTTATTATTTACAAAGCTGTGTTAACTGAATTACAGCTAATCAGAGGCCAGAGGAGGGACAATCAGAAGTTGGGTGGGGTAAATTCTGATGACCCGTTCCTGATTGGCTCTTTTTGATGCTCTCTGTGTCCCTTTACGCGCATTTATAGATAGATAGATAGATAGATAGATATAATTTATTGATCCTGTGAGGGGAAATTATTGGGAAAATGAGGGAAAATTATTATTATTTTTTTTTGATGTCGCATTTAGCAGCGAGTATATACTTTATCATCACATGCGTTAGTTTATTTCAATATTATTTTTGTCAGCATATAGTAAATATCTCTCATACCCCTGAAAAAAAAATATATATGCTGCTGTCCGATCAGAGACGGGTATGTATAGTGTACACAGAGACCCTGAGAACAGCGCAAAAGCTACATGCACACATACAATACACTGGACTTTACACATTTTATACATTCACTTACCCACTGAAAATATTGTATATAATCGTAAATATTGGTATCTATATTAGCTACTTTGTTTCCACGTTCCCATCTACGTAAATTCATAACTCGAATGTTCGTAAGTCGGGGACTACCTGTATTTAATTACAAACTACCTAACGGACTCTGTGACGTTTACCTTATGTTGGTATAATATAAATAATAATAATAATAATAATAATATAAACTAACGCATGTGATGAAGTATTATAGTTGGCTTAGTGCCCAAAAACCACGCCTAATGTTTATTAGTTATTTTTATTTATTATTGTTAACATTCTTCTTATGTTAATATTTATTTACATAACATAACATCTATTTATGTCATGTTATGTTTACGTTTTTATTATTCAACAGCTTATCCACTTTAAGGCTTTAAGACTTTAAGGTGTAGACGGCACATGATAAACTTGAAAGCAAGAAATGTTTTGGTTGGAAAACAAATGTAATAAGAGAGACTCGTGTGAGAGCATTGCGATCTCATTGCGATCCCATGGAGAAAAATCGTGATTCACATTATGGCAAGAATCGTGCAGCCCTGGTTCATACACATAACAGACAGTTAACAGACCCTGATTCGCAAGGAATTTGATAAATATCTTATTTGAGATTTAACATTTGTCTCAAAAACACCCCAGGTTGTATGAGGCTGGGTAGCACCGATACGAGTAAGTGTTCAGTTTATGTACATCGCACAACTAGAAGAAAGCATTTATGTAACAGATTGTCTGATTATTCGCGGCAGGTGTCTTCAGTGTCCCCTGGACTCCGGTGGTCCTGTGGTCTCTGGCCGCCTCGCAGTTCTTCCACGCCACGGGCCACCTGCCCACCTTCCCGTCCATCCAGTGGGGCGCTGCGTTCGTGGGTTTCCCTCAGGGACACTCGGGCACTGTTTTGCCCGCCTCGCTCGTCATCCTCAACACCTTCTCCTCACACATCCTGTTTGCCGGTAATCCCCGAGTGTCTACTGCGACCGCCATAAATAAATCTCTAGTACAGACATCATGTGCGAAATCCTGATGCACAGTCATGCGTGTTCTGTTTGGCTCGTGTTTAGTCGGATGCCCGTTGCTGCTCTTGTGGCCGCTGGTGTGCGAGCTGCGTGGGTCTCGAACCGGCCGCTCTGGTGGAGGTGAAGACCGGGACGAGGTTGTCATGGAGATGAGGCTGAGAGAAAACCCACAACAGTTCAGTTCAGCGTTACTGCAGCTCGCAGCACGCTATCTGTTTATTAACGGAGCACAGGTACACACACACACACACACACACACGCACACAGTGTTTTTATTTTTTGTGTTCCTTGATATCATTACTTGTGTGTGTATCATGTGACAGTGGTGGAATGTAGTCCAGGTCCAGTACATTTCCTGTTTGTGGTCACTGGAATTAATTTACTTTCAAACAAATACATTTAAAAACACAAACTTTGACTGGTTTTGTGTGTGTGTGTGTGTGTGTGTGTGTGTGTGTGTGTGTGTGTGTGCAGGTTTTGGCGTCGGTCTGTGCTGCTGCTATTCTCAGGAGACACCTCATGGTGTGGAAAGTATTTGCACCCAAGTGAGTGAAAAATTTAACACACACACACACACACACACACACACTTTGTTTTCTCTTGTTTCATGCCTGCTTACAGACTAAATCAACCTCCTTAGACAGAGGTTACACCAGTGTGAAGTTGAAGTGTGCCAAGCATAATGATATTAGACATGTTTTTGTTCATCTTTCTGTACGAAACACTACACGGGATGAATCATGCACTGGCGGGCCAAAAAAATGTCCCCTTTGGATTGAGATAACAAATAGCTAAAAGCCTTTGATTGAATAATTACCGCAGTGATTAATGTGTTTTAGTTTGAAGCTGTTGCCTTACATCCCTAACTGATGCTCCGAGGAGCTTCTCATTTCTTGCGCAGCCGCGTTGTAAGATGTGTTCAGTTATAATGGGAAAGACGTTAGTGTTTTTCAGAAGAATCAAGTGACCAAGCAAAGACAACAACTAAGGAGGATTTTGCTGTAATGATTTGGAATTGGGTTAAGAAACATCGTTAGTAAAATCTGAAAGGATCGCGCTGAACCTTTTAACCTTGAAAAAAAAATTTCATCAATGGAGTGAAGTAAACAAACTGGCAGTAAAAATCAGGTTCATTTTCTGGACACCACTGAGTCCCGACCTTGACCTCAGTGAAATTCTTTGAAATGTGCTGGGGAGATCTCAACCAAAGATCTATGCAAAAGAGTACAAAAAAAACTTCATGCAGTTAAACCAATGTTAAGTTTAAAAATGATGATGAGGATGATGATGATGATGATCCGCTAGATCCGTCCAGCTGAACTTTTTCCTGAGTACAAACGTCTCGCGTCCATCTGTTGCTCCATCAGAGAACATGAGTGATTCACGTGTTCTGTGGAAATCTGGAGAAACTAAAATGTAAAGGAATTAATCCTTAGGACATTTCGGATCGTGGAATTGAAGGAATCGTGTCACTGAACTAATCCTCATTGATGAGAGAGAAAACTCTCAGCTCCTGATGACATGATTTTGCAGGCTTGAGCGTTGCGTAATACGTTATCAGTGTCTTCACTGCATGTTTTGATTTTTCACAGGTCGTTGCTGTTTTTGTTTTCTTTTGACTCACACCTTCAGTGTTTTCATCTGTTGCTTAAGGATGAAGTGAATTGAACCCAACCAAATCAAACCGTTACTATAGCACTGTGTGTGTGTGTGTGTGTGTGCAGGCTGTTGTTCGAGGCCAGCGGGTTCATCGTGGGCAGTCTGTTTGTACTTGTCGGGGTCGCTCTGGTCATCAGGGTCGACGTGGCGGTGGCTCGCTTGTTCCAAAGACTCCTTCCAGAGAATTCCAGGTAGCCCCGCCTCCTCGTTCCTCCGAAAGTATCCTCCATCGCTGACGACAGGAGCTGACGTCGACGCACGATTGCCAGGATGATCGATGGGAAGAGCAAAGGATGAAGGAAAAAAAAAAGTTCTTAATATCACCTCTATCTTTGAAAATGGACTCCTGGTGGTACTGTATTTTCCTCCAACGCGTTTAATCTGAGCCGTCTCAGACACCGCTGCCTCGCAGAGCGAGTGTAATAGAGACTGCTGTACATTTGTGGGGTTTTGTATTAGACACTAACATACGGTTACATTTTAACGCAGGATTTCAGGATTAGCTGGTCTGTATTCACTCCGGGTAACTTTTTCCAACTTTACCCAGAATGCCGTTTCTACCTGCTTCTATGGTGCTCAGTGGGATTTAGCCCTCTCTGCATCACTGGCTAAAGGGAGCGATGCGGCGGCACTTTAATCCTTCTCTCGGTTTAACGGATCTTCAGCTTTTTTGCTATTGATGCCTCAACACCATCATGCTCGTCATCTTCTAGACCGTCTATCTCTAGCCTGAATCTCTTGTTAATAACGTATTGTTATTATTATTATTATTATTAAAATTGTACCCGATCTTGATCCGGGTTCTTTGAGTACAACATTTGTACCGTCTTGAATATTTCTAATTTCCTGGTATTTCTCATTAATGTGACATAAAATTTTGCTGGAAAATAATCGTAAACACCGGACTCATAAACATATTTAATGATAGAATTCTGTATGATGCTCATGAAGTGAATCAAAATACCCCAATCATTTTTCAGTCTGTTTGTTTAGTGTTAATGTTTCTGAGCTAATCATGTCGCAACGACCACCTAATACGAGTGTTTTACCGTCAATACAAGACTTTTGTATAATAACTGCGTAGTATTATTTTTATTTCTTTTATTAAAATCAACAAAACTGCCATGTCTGCTTTGAGCACAGGTCAGAGGTCACTAGCTTTAGCACTGCAGTGAGCGAAGTCGTTGCGATATGAGATTCCATTTGTAATGATGTTTATTCTTGGTGGTCTTTATTGACATTTATATTCATGTGTTCGTTTTGATTAAATTTCTTGTTTTTGCATTTGGTGTGATGAGAGATGAATGTTCGAGGGAAACGGGATGGGCTGGTTACAGTAATAATATAATAGTGTGTTTTGGTGTGTGTGTGTGTGTGTGTATGGTTTACCCACTGTATTGTTTCTTAATGAAAAAGGTAGGTTTTTTTTTTTTTTTTTTTTTTAATGCCATGAATGACACGTACATGAAATCAATTAAAATTGTCCTTATTGTATTAAATTGAATGTAAATGAGGGAGAAGTCAAATAAAATTTTATACTTTATACTACACACTTTGCTTTTTCTTTCTTTTAATCATGAAGATAGGATTCTTAAAGTATGGAGCTGTTACAAAAAACCCTCCAATAAACGTGTGCTCAACAGTGTGTGTGTGTGTGTGTGTATATATATATATATATACAGTGAAACCTCGGATTACAAGTAACACAGTTTGCGAGTGTTCCGCAAGACGAGCAAAGATTTTTAATAAATTCTGATTTGGAAAAAGAACGAGTCTTGGTTTACGAGCACCGAGTATCATGTATCATGCATGCGCTTCTTGTTTTGGGGGTCACACACACTCACTCTTTCTCTCTCTTGCGGCGCGTTTAAAGTGTGTGTGTGTGAAGCAGCGAGGGTGTGCTTCTCACACACACACACACACACACACACACTCTCTCTCGCGCGCGCACGCACACTCTCTGCTCTTCACAGAAACTCTGCTCTGTCGCGATTCTTTTTAAAGGTAAAGTGCAGGTTAATTTGTTTGTTTGTTTTACTTTACAGCAGTGATTCC
>JAOVVB010000008.1:24160654-24171196 GCA_028570985.1 Heterobranchus longifilis
CCATTAAGGGTGTGTGTGTGTGTGTGTGTGCTTTTTTTTTTTTTTTTTTTTGACATAACGATGCTGCTGCTCATGTGTATAAACACACACACACACACACACACACACACACTACTCTCCACGCCTCAGGAAGCTGCTGTGTGTTTGTTCGTCTCGTGCAGCCTCACTCTGATCTTATTGGTCCAGTTCATCCGGACCAATGAATCTCCAGCGTGTGCAGGATGTTGTCAGGATCTCTCTCTCTCTCTCTCTCTCTCTCTCTCTCTCTCTCTCTCTCTCATTAGCTACTCACAGGAGCTCGTGCACTCAGTGACGCACGAGACGAGTGCATCCTCCTTCCATTCAACTTTTAATCCTGCGTTGCTTTGCATCACCTGAGCAGAGAGGACTTCAGGACCGGGAGCTGTCCACTCTCTCCACTCTCTCCACGCACACGTCACGATCACACGCACACGCGAACGCGCGCACTGACACACACACACACACACACTCACACCCTTCCAGACTTGAGGCAGAGCTCTGACATGCCGGGCTGCAGTGCATGAAAGAGGAAAAGCGATAAAGTGCGAGCGGAGTGCATTCGGGTCTCAAACGCAGGTACTGTACTGTACGTCTCCGTCTCTGCTTTCCAGCACCAGCCTGAGTTCCACTCTGTCCCGCGCGCGCGCCTGCGCGCGCGCGCTCTCTATTTGGGTCAGATCAATTACCAAGCGTTTGATCATGCGTGCAATTTCTAGGAAAGAAGAGAAGAGAGAAACAAATCATCATCAGGTTTAATGCGCGTGCTTGATTCGGATTTCATGCAACACAACCATGAACCAAGGTTCATCTCTCTGTCTCTCTCTCTCTCTCTCTCTCTATGTGTATGTGGTTAACATGCATGCATCCCGTCTGTGTGTGTGTGTGTGTATTAGCAGGGAAATTGGCACTGCAGAGCTGAGTGTATCAGCTCAGCCTGCTTTAAAATACAACTGCATCATCTCTGACGTCTTTCAACAATCTGTACGTGTAGCCTTATCGCTTTTGTGAGTGTGTGTGTGTGTGTGTGTGTGTGTATGGGGTACTCATAACTAGGGAAGAGGACTATATATATAAGTAAAGCTTTAAAAGGTACATCACTAGTCATTTAAGTTCCAATCAGACGATGCATCTTTGTTTGATTTAGGATACACACAGACTAAAGCTACAAAATATGGAGTTTGTTTGGTGACAACCTTTATTGCCAGACTGTTTTTTTTTTTTTCTTCTCATGACAATTTTCTGCAGGCATGGTGGTGTAGTGGTTAGCACTGTTCCCTCGCACCTTCAGGGTCAGGGTTCGATTCACGCCTCAGGGTGCATGGAGTTCCCTGGTGTGTTTCCGCTAACTGGCGTTTCCAAATTGCCCGTAGGATGTACATGTATGTATGTGTGTGTGCCCTGTAATGGATTGGCACCCTGTCCAGGGTGTACCCCACCTCGTGCCCTAAGTCTTCTTCGATAGGCTTCATGCGTACAGGATAAAGTGGTATAGACGATGCATGAGAGTGAGTGATCTTCTCAAATGACTGCTTTTTCCTGTTTCAGGGCCACTATAGCACTCTCAGAAATAAACATACCTTAACTGTAGTGGTACCATCAGGAGTACTAGTTCTGTCTCTATATAATGTATCTTTTGCCTAGAAAGGTGTGTGTGTGTTTGTGTGTACCTTTTTGAAAAACGCTGCCTTCTGTAAAAAACTGTACACTTTTTTGTCATTGGACTGGTACCCTTAATGGTACTCTTTTAACTAGGAAAAGTGCATGTCATGTAATTTTTAAGTCAAACTTTAAAAGGTATATCAGTGATCCTGTTTACTTTTTAAAGATTTAAGAGACATAGGCAGCACGGTGGTGTAGGGGTTAGCACTGTGGCCTCGCACCTCCAGGATGGATGGTTCGAGTCCCATGTTGGGTCTGTGTGCATGTTCTCCCATTATTTGTGAGGTTTCTCTGGAGTACCTGGAGGAAACCCACGTTACAAAGCAATGGGAAGAACTCGAACTCTTGCATTTCAGGGTAGAGGGTTTGAGTCCTGCCTTGGGTCAGTGTGCTTGTTCTCCCTGGGCTTTGTGGGTTTCCTCCATGCACCCCGATTTCCTCTCACAGTCCAAAGACATGCAGATTGGGCTAATTGGCCGTAGTGTGTGTGTGTGTGTGTGTGAGTGTGTGCCCTGTGATGGATTGGTACCCCATTTAGGATGTACCCCAGTGATTGCGAAAGAGTGAAAGAACAAATCATGTCTTAAATGCGTTAAAGCTACAACATTCCCGTTAGACATATTTGAGGACTATACAAGAAGAAATAGTTCTTCCAAGCGCCAGTTTTTCTGGTTGCATTGAAGGTGCCCTCAAGGGTACCCATTTTGGTACCTTTTCCAAGGGTACCTTTAGTATGGATTTATAACCAGGGAGCATTTTTTAAAGCTTTAAAGCGGTCTTACTTATACAGTATAATATTTAACATCATAATTATTACTTATTAGTCAATAATTAAACATAGATAATATAAATAATACAGACAAAACAGTCGGTCACTGGGTTCGCAAATTTGATGTGGTGCAGGTTTTCAGACAAATACCCTCAATTATGCAACCTGCTCCCAATTTATCCTAGCTTGGGCCTGGCACTAGGGGTGTAATGCTTTGTACAGTCCCCCAGTGGCTGACCGTGAATCAAAGCAGTGTTGCAGCACTGGGAGTGTCACATGCTAGCCACTAATCCATTATGGGAACCAATGATTCACATCAAAAGATACATATTAATTGTACTAAAGGTATACTAATAATGGTACCACCTTTATAAGTTAGCAAAAAGGAAATAAATATGAATGGGTTCCCTTTTGAGCTTTAAACATCTTCATGACAATGTTGTACAAATTGAAATTGAATTGACATTGTCCTCTAAGGTGCCAGTGGGTCATTACTGATTTCACTAATAACTTTTCAGTGATACTGTCATGTAGGACATTGTGGACAAGTTAATGTAATGTAACTGTATGATTGGAAGTCTATAATTGCAGTGGTAATAAAGGCAGATTTTAATTAGCATCCATAACCTTTAAACATCCCATATTTTAATATTTCTTGAACAATGTATTTCTGCATACTTTAAACCCTAATGCACTGTTTCAGTAGCTTCTGTATGTAAGTGAGCTATTACCAGGCCACGCCCCTAAAAAACAAGCCAGTTAGATTTTCTCCTATAAGAAATCACATTAGGTGGACAATCTAATTGGCTTGTTTTTTTCACACACTTGAGATCCGTCTGAATTTCTAAAAATGACAAATAAAATTGACTAAACGTTTTGTATAATAGGTCCTCTTCAATACTCTCAAAATGAAGGTCCTTGAATGAGACAGGCAGGTCTAAGCGGACAATTAATACAGATTTAAAGCATAAATTATTTAAATGACTAGAAATTTGTACTTTTTGTTTTTAGCAAATAAAGATTATACGGTAATGGAATTTTTTGTATTTATTAATGAAAAGATACAGTACTATGCAAAAGCCATAGGCACCCTGTGGGGTTTTTATTGTACAAACTTTGTTGTACATGTTTTTTTTTATGACTTCATTATCAAGTGGACAGAAAAATATCTGTAAGCCGGAAAATAAAGCAGCACATTACTGTATTTTAAAGACCACTTTTCAGGCAAAAAAACAAACAAACAAAAAAGCTTCTAGGTTTTGCATGCATGAAAAAAGAAGCAGCTAATTTCCTTATAAAACTGCACAAGTTGTACCTGAGACTATTTTTAAAGGAAAAGGTTGTCACATCAATTGTGAACTTTTTTCATTAATGTTTTCTACTTTTTATAGTATTTTTGGGCAAATCCTTGCTTTACAGCAGTTATAAAATTTTTTTTTCAAAGTACTGTACATCATACTTTTTGAAATCAGTTTATTTTATCAATTTAATGTCACCATCTGTCTCCCTCTGGAATTTATTTAAGCTCATTAAATTAAGAGCAAGACTAATACTAATGAAAATGTTTAGATTTTAAGGAATGTACTTTTCCTTAAAGGGGCCATTTTGGCAAAAGCTGCATGAGTATCTGCACTGAAAGCTGTACCTGTTGACCTTTCCTTTGTTATATTAATCATTGTTGGTCTATGGTCTATTGAGAGCTTGCTCGTTTCTGACCTTTTCTTTCAGACTTCTTTAAAATTGCTAATCCCTAAGAAATGTCCAAGAGGAACGTTTTAAAATGGATGTGTACTCCGCGGTACTCATTAGCCTTGGCCGGGTTCCTGCGCCGTTGCATTTGTCCTGTCTTTTATGAGACGCTTCTTCTACGACCTTGTTTTTTGAAGACACCTGTCCCACCTTAGATTTCATGCCCATTTGGCATTGATGCAGGTTTAACTGGCTTTTTAACACTTGGACTTTCTGCCCCTATGTTCAGGGGAAGGGGTGTGACACGGGCAATTGGTGAGAAGAGAAATGTCGGTGGGAAGAGCATGAATATTAAATAACAGTGGGTGAAATACAAAGTACAAAATGTTAACTCGATGTGCTGTATTTCACAACTTCTTCTTAGCACAAGCTGTTCTGTTTTCTGGCTGGCACAATTTAAATCCCAGCATGGGGGCTCTTCTTTTCTTTCCTTCAATCTCTGCGGGCATTTCCATTCAAATTCCTGCACGTCCCTGAAAGGGTTCCACTTTCCCTCTGAGCTGCCTGCCAGAAATCTCATGTAAACGGTTTATTGTTTGTCCTTGTTACAGAACTGAGTTATTCATTAATTCCGCAAAAAGCACGTCAGTAAAAGATAACACTAGATAACACTATATATTTTACAGAGCTGCTGCTCCTCTATTTCAGCTCGTCCCAGCAATTGTCATTGTTTTTGTTTGGCTGAGTGGGTTGGGTGACTGTTTGTGAGTCTGTGGGCGCATGGGCAGAAGGTGGTTTTAGCGAACTCGTTAGCGAGATTAGTTCCAGGGTTTTGGTCCGTGTGCGGCAGGGACTCGAATCAATGCTGAGCAGTTCCCATGGAGAGAATAAAAGCTTTGTAGCTGCCTCATTTACAGAGGCTGTCCCTACAGGAGAGAGGAATGAAAGGCAGAGCTGGTTGGGATTCTAGTCAGCACTGAGCAGCAGGGGAAAAAAACAAACCTGCGCACGATGAAATTACAATGACGACAGTGTGAGAAAAAAAGTTTTTAATACCGTCGGGCAGAATGCTAATCACGATTACAAGCTGGCCAACCTGGTCTCATGAGGAATTCATACAAATGCGAATAAGGCATTTATTTATAAGCAGCAATGTTTCAACACAAGGTAATTTAGAAAACATTCCATACTTATTTGTTAAAGTACTACACCTGCATTATAACTAACAGAACAGAGGCCACACCTCCTGCATTATAACTAACAGAACAGAGGCCACACCTCCTGCATTATACCAAAAGGTCATTCCTCCTTTATTGAAAATACCATACACATACACATAAACAGAGGCGACTTTAATTCAGAGACATGGTAGTGATACTTCCTCTGCATAATTAATAAAAGCAGACATTACTGGATCAGTGACTCTTGTATTGATTCATTGTACTGACTTTTAGCTGATACAAGCTGTTCTAAAGCAGTTCAGCACTGATTTCCATAATTGAGTTATCAGGGAAGTTTCTCTCCTTCTCTGACCTCTCAGCAATTTAAACTAGTTCTTGTTTTCATGGAAACCAATCCGTAGGCCTGTACTGTATATAATTTGATTCCAGACATACGACTGGATGCACAGCTGAATCGCTGAGGCAACAACACCAGTCATTCATGTCAGGCTTTGCTTCAAGGTTGTCATCTCTGTTACCCTCCTCCGCAATGCTTTTTATAATCCGGAGGCGTTTAAATTTTCAGTGCACTTTGGTTGCTCCGAGAGCTGTCTGTCTAACACAGGGGCTTAGGGCTTATAATTCTTTTGTTTAAATAATTAAAGAAATAGTTTTGCAAAAAAAAAAAAAAAAAAAATCTAAATTAAGTAAAAAATGATTCTCAATTTCTCACAAATGTAGCTGATCAGCCATGACCTGTTTAATGTATAATATTTGCTTGTATAGCTTTGAACTGAAACTAAGTTTTTAAGAAGTAATGAGAGTTTAAAAAAATAATAATATTACAAATATATAAACACACAAACACAAAAACACACACACACACAGTTTTATCATTTTAAATATTCATCTTTATTTGCTTTAAACAGCATCAAGCTACTAGTGTGTAAGTTTAGAAAAGTAATTTCCAAGGCAAAGCATTATTTCCAAATGAGGACTTACAGTTATCTTTCAAAATGCATAATAAACATATAGTACTGTGCAAAAGTCTTCAGCCATCCATCTTTTCTTTATATTAAATTAAACTACATGGTGCAGATTAAATTAAAGAAATCTTTTTACTGTGAAAGGCTGCAAAGGGACTAAAGACACCATTAAAAAAGTATGGTTGTTTATGTAACAGCCTCAGCAGCAACCTCATTTCTTCTCTCGTCTGTTCTAAGCACTCAGCGTTCATGCAAAAAACATTCCTCTGAAACTGCTCAGGTACAGGGACTATGGGTCTTGAGACATTGCCCCTAAATGTTTTTTTGAGACATTGCATAGTACTTCACAAAGCGAGGCTCCTAAGTGTTTTTTTAATATACATGAAATGCAAAACCTGTATATGTTGATAAACCAAACAGCTACTCTATAAACTATCAAACGTGTTCACAGGTCAAATGAGAAGCTTACAGAAAGGTCAAAACGGAGACTAAACGGTGAAAGTGCGCATCCTAAGAGCTGCATGTGCTACATTTCCACGAATGCAGCTCGGCCATTGCAGAGGATCATCGCACAGAAACAGATATTAACTCTCTCATGCTACAGGGTGCCATTACTTTGGTCTCAAACTATATGGCAATTTTTATTTTTCTTTATTAAGGATTTGTTTCAGAACAAATTCTTTCAAATCATTATTATTGAAACAAGTGAGTTTAGTTAAATTCATGTTGAATTAAAGTAATGTAAATGGATTTAAATACGAAGTCACAGGTTGAAGTCGCTCACTTGAGGTCCACCTTTGTAAGTCTCTTTATCCGTAACTTACATAAAACATAAAAGAGCAAAATGTTGTGTAGGAAAGTAAGGTACATTTTTACAACTAACCAAATTTTCATAAAAAGCTCATTTCTTGTGTAAAAGCTCCTGCAAATGATTTACGAATAAACCAATTCATATCTCGTCTGATAAATGTATCTCTGTAAAAGCATAACTCATCCCTGCACACTGTCTCATGAACTCCCTGATGTGCAAAATGTGAATTTCTGATGAGAAACTCTAGGAAAGCATGAAACCTTCAAATCCATTCAGTTTCCATTCAGGAAGCAGAGATTTGTTTACAAATGCGCGTTATTCAATCCTCTTCATCAGTTTTCCTGATGGATACATTTGCAAAAAAATTTTACAGCAAAAGAGAAAATAATTAGATCTGCCGTTTAAAATTCATAGCTTAGATGCAGAAAGGTCTGGCTTCTGTCTGCCAGTAAAGAATGCTAAGAATAAGGGAAGGAGGAACCTTTAGATAGTAACATAATTCAGTTCGGGAATCAAGAGTCTGGAATAAATTTAGACTTCCTGGGGTTTTTTTTTTTCATCCTTCGTCCACATCACTCCTTCTTTTTTTATTTTTTTTTAGAAAGGATGAATCAAATCTCTTTACAAATCAATCATAAGTGGAAGTAGAGTCATAGTTGTACATGTGAGCTAATCCCTATAGTCAAAATTTGTTTAGGATGCTTTCTGTTTACAGCAATATTATTATTGGCCATTAAAAAAAGGATAATTATTGTTATTATCATTTTCCCTTTTATTTATTAATTCATTTAGTTTAAAAGATTATTTTCTTCATTTATTTTTAGTTGTTATACCAGTCATTTAATTACTGTTTTTTGTTTGTGTGTTTTTTTTTCTAATTTATTTATTTATCCTTCTGTTTTTATTTTTGTTAATCATTTTATTGTTATAATTTTTTTCGGTTATTGTTTTTACTCACTTTCTTTTTTAATGTTTCTTATTGTTGTTTGTTGATGCTATTTGCAATTGTCCTTTTCATTGCTTTCATCGTTGTTGCTTTTGTCATTGTTGATATGGCCATGTTATGCTCTACTGCTTCCCATACTGTATTTGTGTTGCCATGGTTTATGTTATCTTTGTGTCTGTTGTTGTTTATGTTTGTTATTGCCCTTTTCATTTCTGTTTTTATTGTTGTTGTTGATACTGTTGTCATTTATAAGTCTGTTTTTTATGGTTGCCATTGGGCTATTGTTATTTTCTTATTATTTATTAATTTATAGTAATTTTTCTATGCTTTTAATTAGCTATAGCTATTATTGTAATTTTTCACCTTTCTGTGTTATTTTGCAGTTCTGAATTCCAAGGATTTGCTGGTGATTATGTTGTTATTGTAGTAGTACTAGTTGTAAACATCATGAATTTCCTGAGGTCTGGACAAAAATCCCATAGCAATTCTAAAGCAAACATATTAATTCAGAAGCTTCAGCTCAAACAAGCTCACACTGAAGTGTGTGTGTGCGTGTGTGTGTGTGTATTTTGGGGTTTTTGAGGTTGAGGGTTAGTTACTTCAGTGAATTGTTTGTCACAGAATCGCACAGCCTTGAAGTTTGAGTGCTTTTCCCACCTTTGCTGGTAATTACAGTTACTCCACACGACTCCATCCTCAGGGAGGAGGCTGATATAGCAGTGCTGACCAGCATGATGCTTGAGGACAGCTGTGCGGGGGAAATACAAGCTGAAGACATTGAAGCGAGTGAGGGAAATATACAGCAGAGGAATAACAACTAATGATAAAAGGGGTGTTCAAGTCAAACCTGGGACTTTTAATTGTAAAAGATAAAAACCGGGACTTTTTAAAAACCGGGACTTTTAAAAACTACCTTGGCTTCTCTATAATTTAACGCCCTTTTCTTTTAATAAGCAATCTGTTTTTTGTCAGAAAAATGCATGACCTGATACAGCCTACCGCACCACTTTACACCACAGTTCAGAGTGACCTCACTCTAACCCATTTCCACATGTTTGGGCCATTAAAGGAGTTCCTGGGAGGCCAGGGTTTCAGACGTGAAGCAGGTAGTCTGATAATGGCTCCGGCATAACGAGAAAACTTTCTACCTTGATGGTGTCAAAGCACTAGTGAATAAGTGCATTAGTGTAGCAGGGGATTATAGAGAGAAATAAAGGGAGTTTTTAACTTTTAGAGCTGTGTTCTGTTATTCTGTGCAATCAAAAGTCCTGGTTTGACTTGAACACCCTTAATGAAGATGAATAAATTAATGAGCTATAATTGCTGGTATAAATCATGTGGTATAGGAGGAATAAAACACTTCAGGGCAAGCTGTTTAGCCTGTTAAGTAAAAGTAACTCTGCTTCATCATGCTACACTGTTGCCAATTTAGTCCAGATGTGTTTTATTCCTTATATAAGAGATAACATCCAGAAGATTACTTTCTAGTCTCCGTTAAATGAAAGCATAATGTAATTATATATATGCTATATATATATATATATATATATATATATATATAACATGAAACACTTATCCTGTAGAGTCTCATGGAAAGTTTGGAGCCTGTCCCAGGAGACTGAACTGGGTGCCAATCCAATCCATGCACATTGAAATTCACACACTACAGGCAAATTTGAGACGTTTTTAGGCCATTTAGCCTACTCTGCATGTCTTTGGATTATGGGAGGAAACGGTTTACCCGGAGGAAACCCACCAACCATAGGGAGAATTTATTAAATGTCTGAAACAAAGTATTTGTCAGTGCTAAAGTTGTATTTGCCAGTAGTATGAAAGTGGAAAATAAAAGGATGAGCTTTTCCAGACACCTACAGTACACCCAGGAATACATTAGAAACGGTTATCTGTTGAATTACAGGTTTAAAAATGTTAAAAATCCTTTAAAACGTCTACTGTAATTCCAGTCAAATTGAATAAATTGAATTCTAATTGTTCTTCTGACAGATAAGGTTGCAGTTTCTTCTAATCTCAGCCTCAAACCCCATTTCGAGAGTCTCAGTATTTTATTGCTGGTGTTCTCCAGAAAATCAAGTAAATCTTTTTTTTTATCCCTTTAGAACTTTTGTATATGAGAAGACACTTCCATTATTGTGATTATCAGTATAAATAAGTCAAATTAAATAGCGTCACACATCATTAAGTCTGGAGTTTCTTTTGTCGTTTGTTCATTAGGAAGCTTTTCAGTGCCCCATGGCATGTTTTGAGATTTCTAATTTTAGTAATACAGTGGAACCTTGGATTATGAGCATAATTCGTTCCGGAAGCGGGCTCGTATTTCAAAACACTCGTAACCAAATCGACTTTTCCCATTAGAAATAATGGAAACTCAAATTATTCGTTCCACAGCCCCAAAAAATAAATACATAAAAATAATTAACACAAAAGATAAAGTAAAAATAAAATACAAATTAACCTGCACTTTACCTTTGAAAAGAATCGCG
>JAOVVB010000008.1:24217471-24228140 GCA_028570985.1 Heterobranchus longifilis
TAAAATAAATGTGACATTTTCAATAAACAGACCCCCAACACGTCTGCATACACAAATTTTGGCTATAGTTCCAGTAATGAAAATATTACAATGCAGCTAAAGACATATTATAAAAAACAGAATGAGCAGCTCACCTCTCACATCTTCTGGTCCAAATCGTTCGTTCTTTTGTCACGTGACTCTCATAGATGCTATGCAGTGCATTACACAGGAAACAGGATTGAACAGTTCTTCTTATGAAGATTTGTTTGTTCTTTTAAATCTATTGCACTGCATAGCATCTATTGGAGTCACGGGACAAAAGAACAACAATTCAAAAGACTCAAAAGTAACTACTCATTTCTGTAGTCACTCAATTCTACTCAATTCTTCTGAGTCACGTCAAAGACTCGTTCAAAAAAAAAAAACGAATCGTTCATAATCGACCCATCACTACTTGAAACCAGAAACGGAACCGGTTGCAGACAGTGAAGCAGAGAGAGAGAGATGGTTTAAATGGGTGTTGTATGCCAGTATAAGCCCAGTATTTTTGATAAAGTAAATTTTATACTTTTTCTCCAGTACACATGTAGATGGAGGACTTTTACTTTTACTTAAGTAATATTTGTCATAAGGAATTTGTCCTACTTTATCAAAAAGTACAGGACTTGTGCTTTGTGTTATCAAAAGGTTTCTAAATGTTGGTGCATGAATGTGCGTGGTTTCTGTATCAGATCCACAGCTGCAAAGAGTTAAATACGTTTACAGTAGATAATTTACAAAGTTGCAGGAAAATCATCTTAAAAGGGGAAATACCTTTAACACTTTCATACAGTTTTCATTTCTTTTAGTCTGACTAATGATGTGGTGATGGAAATAATGTTTTTAACAGATTTTAGTCAAAAACTCCTGATCATGGTGTTTTGTGAAGTTGCAGTTAAATGATCTTAAACCTCAGACCGCTGAGAGACATTTTATGTAGAGTTTAAAAATTCAATAAAATATGATAAGTGAAATCTCTGCCCAAAGCTTTTCTTTTTTAACTGTAAGAAATATTTATATTTGAGCTTAGACAGGAAAGAATAAGACATTCGAGAGATATGAGTTTCTACCATACTCGGGTTCATTTCACCAGACAGATGAAAAAAAAAAAAAAAAAAAAAAAACTTAAATATGCCACACATGGAGTCAAATACATGGCTGCAGATTTCTGCTGGTTTTGTTCATCATCTGCAGGCTGCGCACGTCGGCGGAGCAGCAGGAGCGTCTGCGCAGTGGGGAGCCTGATCGCTGTTAGCTGCGGGCTCAGAGAGAATCAGCCTCCTGGCTGCATGGTGTTCATGATTGCTGCTATCTGGACAGGTTTCTGTGTCGGGGTCGTGCGCCTCTAACAACCCCATCCAGCGCCGTGTACAGGGGGCCTGCGGGTTCTTTAAGAACCTGGAAATTATGGAATGGTTTTCCAATTGTGGGTGAATGTGGAGAAAGTGAAAATCTAGAAAGAAACTGGAAAAAAAAATGATCTTTTCGTATATTGTCATAGTGAAAATCAACAACAACAATAAATTGTTATCCATTCTTTTATGACTTTTTTCTTATCATGTGTAAAATTGTGGGTAAATCTTTGATGGGACATCATG
This sequence comes from Heterobranchus longifilis, assembly GCA_028570985.1. Taxonomy (NCBI): domain Eukaryota; kingdom Metazoa; phylum Chordata; class Actinopteri; order Siluriformes; family Clariidae; genus Heterobranchus; species Heterobranchus longifilis. Next base: position 24,219,091 of record JAOVVB010000008.1, read on the forward strand.
TCTATAGAAACGGTGGTGTATTGTATAATGTAAAGAGGTTTATAAAAGTATGAACTCTGCTCTGCTTTGTGATTTGCACAAAGATCACAAAGATAAACAAATATATAAAACTTGAATTTAAACATTTTTAGATCAACATTATGTACTTATATAATACATATCCATGTGTGTCATAGCTTGGTGTGCAGAAGCAACTTGCATTTACATTTCCAACAGTAAAGCACTTTTATTGTTGAATTGTTTTCCACAAGACACCTACATTTTCTGTAATATTAGCCTCAATCGTAGGAGAAAATCATGAACTCTGTGTAGCAAAGACAAATGCAGTTCAGACTTTGCTGCTTCAAAAGGCAGCAGGTTTTTATTTGCTTATTTATTTATTTATTTATTTATTTTCTATCAAAAGTTATCAAATCAGCTTTTGGCTATTCCTGACATATTACAGAAAATCGCCAAAAAGCCAAAAAGCCAAACTCCGCTGTTCTAACTTGGGAAACAGCCTCAGGAAACATGCAGAGCTCATATTGAAGTTTTAAAGTGAGTGTATACAGTACTACACAACCTTCACACAAGTCCAATTTTTGATTTTTTCAGAGTGAAAGTGTGTTGAATGCTCGAATTAGAAATTACAGAAAGGACACAAGTGTGTATTGTGTCCCCCTGAGACAGGATGAGAAACTGAAAAACTTGTAGCATTAGAATGTAAAATAAGACTAATATAGAATTATTTGACATTCTTATGCTACAAGTTTTTAGTTTGAAATAAAATAATCCAAAATAAAACAAAATCCAAAAAAAAAATAGTATAATTTGGTTTAGCAACAGTTTATTCTGAAGAGTCTCCACTTTCAGTCTTCATGATGCATTGTTGCTAAACCCAATAATCCTATTAACCAAATAATCCTAAATTTTCCTTAATGTTAAATGTAAATCTTGTACCCTTCAGGAAAGTAAGATAAAACTAAAGTGCAACATTGACAGCTGAATTTTTTTTTAGAATATTTACCTAATTTAATTTAAAAGTTTCAGTTGATACATGAGACATGATGAATGTGAATAGAAAGAGCTGTCCAATTCATTATTAAAACCTGAAAGGATAATGCTGAACCATCACAGGAGAAATCAGCTCAGACAAATAGCATGAGGTCACTTACTGTAAATACGTGGTGAAGTTGCATCATCATTAAAAACGTATAAATTAGAGCTTTGGTTAATAGTGAAAATAAAACCCATCATGTATAGTGTCCACTGTACAAGCCTATGGAGACAGTGTTATGATCTGGGGTTGCTTCAGTTGCTCTAGACTCAGTAACGTTATGGGGCAATAAAATGAAGTCAGCAGATGACCTGAATGTACTGAACCACCAGGTTATCACATCTCACAGGTTTCACAGGTTGTGAAAGAGTGGTTCTGGGATCATGACGAATTGAACACTGTAATCAAGGCTAAAAGCGTTTTAACAACATATTAAAGTTTTTTTTTTTTTTTTTTAAACTTAAATACTGTTAGTGGAAGGTTCACCATATTTAGAGCTAAGTTATTCCTGTTGCTAACTGTATTAAGACTCCGATTATTACTTGTTACATAGAATTGTGCACAAATATGCATTTTTAGCAAATCCCGTGTGTGTGACTGTCACGTAACTGTCCGACTAGCCTATAACTCTGTAGTTTCGTTTAATTTTTGTGCAAAGTGGGCATGGGATCTTGACTCCTCCAAACTCATACAAAGGTTACTTGCTTCTTCAAGAAAACTTTCCTGCAAACCTGCTCTCAGAGTGAGAAATAATATGTGGAGAAAATGTTCTGTACCTTCGTGACAGTCTGGTGAGCCCTTTGAGAGGCTTAGATGGTCATGTAACAGCCTCTAGCCTCTGTAGAAAGAAATACAGGCTGCCAGGAGAGCTAGGTGTGTGCTGGACATTAGTCCCAGTTTTACCATTAAGCTGCACATTTATGCGTTGTAAGGATACTTTACATGGTGGTGTAAAAAACAAAGAATGAATATGTGAAGTAATTCAGGAATAGGTGATAGAGAAACCTAAGGGATGTCATCCGCCTTACCGACACACACACACACACACACACACACACACTCACAAAGGTCAGGAAGAACACTGGGAGTTAATACCCTCCCCCTCCTCTTTCATTGCGTCATTTGTCCCTATAGAACCGTCATCTCTTAGAGAGAGGCTGTCTTTGACCGCCTGATTCACAAGCTGGTTTTCTTTCTGATTTTGTTGGTGACTCCTGATGACTTCAGTTATTTCTGAGATGAGCTGTTGCACCTCACTTGATTCAGCTGAGTGTTTGAGGCTGATGCGCTGGACACATTCTTTGAGATTGCTTCTGGCTGAACCTGACCTGCCACCACATCACTCACCACTCACAAACCCCATATTAGTTGTCCTTTTTTTCTATATAACCATTCAAGAAAAGAGACAATAATACCATGACTTGTTCATATGGCATATAAATGATCCCAGAATTTTATCCTGTGCTTCATAAGCCATAAATTGCATTTGTTTTGCCTGTAAGAGGAATGTTCAAGTCAAACTGGGACTTGTGCTCACACGAGACTCTTAGAGTCTAAAACATTTTATAAATAGTGCAAACTTTTTATAGAAGTTGTGCACATATGAATGACAATCCTGGCAATTTTCAAATGTTTGGGTCATTAAAGTTGTTCCTGGGAGGCCAGTGTTTCAGAAATGATGCAGGCAGTCCGATCATGGACTATGGTACTAGTGAAACGCTGGAATAAGAGCAGGGAATTATATCGAGAAATAAAATGTGTTTTTACTCTCAAAACTGTGTTCTGTTATTCTGCACAAACAATAAAAATTTCTGTTTAAACTGAACAACCCTTATAGTTTATCTTATGTAAAAATGTAGCAAGTATTACTAGCTGTGTATTTACCGTCCAGCACTTTTTATTTTTGACATTTTTTTCAACGAGAAATTTTAAGTGCTCAAATACACACTCTCACCAGACACACTAACTTTTTTTCAAGCCTTTTATTTTTGCAAAGTCTCTAAACACCTTAAATCAGAGGTTGTAGATGTCAAAATTTGGTGTTATATGATCTTTGATTTGTTTTCAAACAATAAATGGTAACTGATTGAAGGTAAAATCAAAAGTTGTAAGCAATGACCCCAAGAAACCTTGGACAACACACACCATGGGATTAGTCCAAAGAATCTTTTTTTTTTTTTTTTTTGGATTTGGATTTTTTGCATGAAATAGTTTCTCTATGTGCAGTACTGCTCACGTATAAGTTTTGTTGTTTGCTAGTCTAAACACAGCACTGCAGTAACAATAGATCTTCTCTCAAGGTCCTTTTTTGCATCGAGCATTATGCCACTTCACTCTCCTAAGATTTTTTTTAGATGTGAATTTGCTTCCAAATGTTTGTTTCACTCTCAAGAGTTCTACTGCTGTTTATGCTCTTTGTTCAGATGCTTATTCAGATTTCTTTTTCCATTGCTCATTATTTTCCATACTAAACGTATTTTGAAAGAGAGAAAGAGAGAGAGAGAGAGAGAGAGAGAGAGAGAGAAAGTGCTGGCAGAGGCTTGCAAAGGGCCCACTGGTGCCAGAGGTGCTTCTATTGTTCTCTCTCTCTGTTTATGCTTGAGAGATTCCACAGGGCAGGGATGGAGAGGGGAGAAGAATTAGTCAGGGATTGTGGAGCTTTTCTCTCACTATCTTTTCACCCAGAAATTCAGGTTCTCATCACAAATATAGATTCCTAAACCATTTTGGGAGAACAGCTATTGTTCATCCAGGAGACAACCAGTTTTTTTTTCTCTATAGGCAAGGAGGAAAGCTTTAACCTTTCATCTCCGGAGTACAAGCTTAGTTAAATAAAAGGTTACACAGAGTGCCCTAAAGGGTTCTTTGGTTTGATCCACTGGGTAATTCTGTGAAGCTTAACCAATGAGCACAATGAGGATTTCCCTTTCAGAGAGGGTTCCATGAAAAATTTCTTCAGACGCTCAATTAAAATAATTACTGCATGCTTTTGTAAGAAAATTAATCAACTGAAGTGTGTTTTTTAATCAAAGCAGTTACTGATACTCAGGTGAAGTTGATTATTTTCAAATAAAAACAAATTCCCAACTGGTTTATTCTTCCTATGATTAAAATTATCTAATTATAGTTATGTTTAATGCTATTGAACATCCATAAAAGAGTTAGTCCCTGATCTCAATTATATTGCAGCAATTATTTCCTCATCAGTAATGTTTCTTTGTTTCCTCTCTTTTAAAGTTACTGTGAAACCAGTAAGCAGAACACCTTCTATCATATTTTTACATATACAGTATATGTTTACATATAAATTATATTGTCATATCAGAGCATAAATATAAACCTCGCAGCTGTAGAAGTATTTTCTGAGATGGCCCAATCAGAATTGGAATCATGGAAACATCTAAAATATATGTTTTAATACTTAAGAAGATTTCTTATCCTTCATCCTTTTCTTTGAGCTGCCTGATGTATCCTAGTTGAATGGTCCACCATTTCTGGTTGGAGTTCTCATCACCTGCAGACCACTCACTGCTGCTGAGGATGGCCTGGATCTGCTTAAAGATAATTCTTAGGATTGGTGGTGAGGATGAGGATGGTTCCTCTCAGAAACAGTGAAGATGGCTTTTGATACAAGCAGTTTCGCTTAGGACTGAAATTGCCACAATTCTCCATTAGTGATCAGTTGGTAACCTCAACACTTCAATTCTCTTACTCCCGCATTGTCTACACCATGTTATCCTGTATACAGTGACACGGGGGGTCTTGAGCCTTTCCCAGGAGACTAATGACACAAGATGGGATATACACTGGATAGGGTGCCCATCCATCACAGGGCACACATACATATACACACTCACACATTTTGGACAATTTGGAAATGCCGATTAGCCTAATCTTCATGCCTTTGGACAGTGGGAGAAAACCGGAGGAGACCCAAGAACATGCAAACTCCATGCACACAGAGGTGGGAATCAAACTGACAGTGCTAACAACTAAGCCACCGTGCCACCCCCAATTAAATTAAAATAAATTAAATTAAATATTTTTTTTATTTTTATAGTGCTTTTAACAATAGTCATTGTTGCAAATCAGCTTTACATAATTTAAAACTTATGGATATAAATTATATTGATCAATTTGTCCCTGGTGAGCAAGCCAGGGGTGAAGGTGGCACGTAAAATACTATCTGAGATGGCAACAGGAAGAGACCTTGAGAGGAACCAGACTCAACAGGGAACCCATCCTCATTTGGGTGATAACGGATAGCATGTATATCTGTGTGCTATAAGGCAGTTCAGTAGAACAGGAAGGGTGTCAGAGTTAATATAAAGTCCACTTTCGTAGATGGAGACTGTGGTACAACACTGTTTGTATGAATTTCAGTCCTAAAGTCAAATCAGACTTACAAATGTGCTCCCGGTACAGGACTTGTTTGTTGTCGGGAGCTACCTGTAGTCAATGTCATGTTAACTACAATACATTTCCTGTTAAACAGTTGTATATCTTACCTTAAACCAGTTATAGAAGGGATCTATTTTTGGCCATACTTTCTGGTATCAACAAAAATGAGGATGGGTTCCCTTTGAATGTGATTCCCCTCAAGGTTTCTTCCTCATGTTGTCTTGGGGTGTTTTCCCCTCTCCGTCATCACCTCCTCTTGCTCATTAGGAACAAACAGGTAAAGATAGATACAGAATTTCTACTTCTGTAAAGCTGTATTGTTGCAAAGTCCTTTGTTAAAAGCAGAATATGAATAAAATTTAATAGAATTTAGTTAAAATATTTCTTTCTTTTATGCTGTTGTGTAACATGTAAAAAAGAATTTAACCAAAACTATGAAAGAGGGAATCAGATTTGCTTATATTTGGCTGTAATGTCCAAACGTGGGCCCTTTGCTGACGGCTTCTCATCTAGACGAAGGTGCTGATTTGGGATGAACTAGGATTTCACAGCTATTCCTGTTTTGCAGCATACCTTCTTTTTTAACGTTTTAACGTTCGTTAAGCTATCATAGCTGGATTCCCAGATGCACCACGTTTAGCGGCATTAAGCACTTTACACTTCCGTAAAGCTCTCCGCTCCTGCTGCTTGTGGCAGATCCTGATGTGCGACCTCCTGCTGTTTGTTCTCCTGTCCTTCAGACACTGGCTTAAACACCTCCGCTGCATTGATTCCTCCTCCTCCTCCTCCTTCAAATTCCATGTGCAATTCACTTTCTAGGACCTTCCCTAGAGAGTTGTTCTTCCCAAGAGCTTCTGCCCTGATTTAGAAGTGGCTGTCTGCCATCTTATTCGTTGATCTGAGTTTGAGCATTGAGTAATTACAGAGCTAACAAAAGGTCTGGAGTTAATTATAGATGAAGCACTGGCATCTGGAGTCTGTCTCTCAACATGAAGATGGAAAAAGTGCCAATCCCTAAAAAAGTAGGACATGAGGCTCAGATACTTCAATGGGAGGCTAAACGTCAGAAGACCACAGGAGACCACAAAAGCAGGCCAGAAACATGCTAATCTGTTTATATCACAGCCAATTATTAGAATTTTAGTTTATCGTTGAACAACACTTCCTATTTATGGAAGTGTTGTTCAATGATATTGCTCTCGCATAAATTTGATTATGTGTGTGTGAGATAAAGTGCGTGCCTGAGCTCGTATGCTGAATTTGACCTCTGACTAGGGAGAAAAAAATTAAGAAAGTCCTCAAATCGAGTTCAGCGAGTGACTGATTCAAAGAGTGCTGGCTCATGAATCAGCACTCAATCCAGATATGATGCAGAAACAACTTGTTACGTGTCACGCTTTAACTATGCATGTGTGAAAAACAAAAACTGACATTGAACACTAAAGAGTGTCTCTCATGGCCTGTAGAATCCTGTTCACTCCAAGCACAGTGTGTGTGTGGAACAAAAACAGAACAGACAGCTACTGTGTGATTAATCACCACTTGCACTCTCTCTCTCTCTCAGACACACAAACACACACACAAACACACACATATTGCAGCGATGCTGCAACAGAGCACTCAACTAAGATGAAGACAGAAGGGCGCGGCACTACAGATACACTCTGAGGCTTGTGATATGCTCAATCTTTCTCACACACCAGTTGTACTTGGACTTGGATGAATCTCACACATACACACTGCATAGATGGAGCATGCGCGGTCATTTATACAGTATTTATATGCATAAATACACAGGTTCCTGGATGGATGGTTTTATATATATATATATATATATATATAGGAACATCTGTAATCCCACTAGGGACCATGGAGGCCAGTGGTGACCACTGTATTTATTCTCATTTTACAACTATTGTAGGACATTCACACGTTAGCCAAATCTGCATGTCTTTGGACTGTGGGAGGAAACCTACCAGAACATGCAAACTCCAGCTCGAGGCAGGAATCGAACCCAGACCTTGGAAGTGCAAGGCAGCAGTGCTAACCACTAAGCCACCATACACACACAAATGAAGGTGGCGAAGATCAAAGAGGATAAAAGGAGGAGAAAGAAAATTTAAGATAAAAAAAATCTAATTTTACCATCATTTAATGTACTTACTATACAAAAATCCTATGATGAAACAAAACACAAAAAGTACTTTAGTAATAGTTTTTTAACAATTAAAAAACTGCACTTGTTGCCATCTTGTGGTACAAGAGGAATAAAACATTCAGGTGTAAATTTATTGGAAAATAATCCACATTTATCGCACCATCCTTTTACTTATTATTTTCTGTGACAGCAGAACTTCAAATGCTTTTTTTTCCTTCTTTTTATTATTTCTTAGGCCTTCTGCACATTTTTATTTTTACAAATTCTTTCTAAGCATAAATGTACAAATTTATATAAAACTAAGAGATTGAAAATCCCGCTTATAAACATTGTTAACTGTAGTTCAGAAACCCTTTCAGTTTTAAAGTTTATCTTGATAAAGGCTCATCAGTTTAATTACAATTACTGATGCTCAAGACACTTCTTCTGTGGATCTTAAATCAGAACCTGCTCTTCCTACTTAGTCAGGCACGGTGTGTTGAACTTTCCTGATCTTTCAGACACTTTTACCGCAGCTTCACCGCGGTGCAACAGCTATCAGATCCTCTCTGTATTATTTTTATATCTTGCTCACACCAAAGTGCCTTGCAGCATTTCAGGAAAAAAAAAATCAAAGAGAAGCAGAAGCCAAGCTGTCGCCGGATGAGTGCAGTTACATCAGCAATGTTTGATGTTTTATTTACAGCAGAACGTAGGCAGTAGATTAGCACTTAACAGCCGCGGTAAACACATGCTGTCACTGGTAAACAGCCTCCAAGATGAACACTTTACTTTATGACATTTTATTTCCTTCTTTTATTCACGTAAAGAATAAATAAGCATTACTGCTTCACCTACATCTGACTGCCATCTTCCTCTCCTTGAGCTGACCGACTGCCTCAGAACCGTCCCCATACTTCCTGTGCATGATAGGACGTTTCTTTCCATGAACTATTGTGGAAAAACCACAACAGACATATTTCAAATTCCTATAACAAGTCTCATTTCAACATAGAATGCATTTTTTCATGAGTCTTAGACCGTGTTATATGAAGGGTTTATACAGAGTTTCTCTAATAAAATGCAAGATTTTTTTTTCATTATTATTACCAAGGTGGATCATCAGAGGTTTTCCAGATAAGACACATTAACCTGTAAGTTCATGACTTTGGCATTGATGGAATGAAGTTAAAGGAAAGACATGAGTGAAAATTACAAGCTAGGAGGAATTTTAAAAAAGAATAAACAAAACAGTTAATGTTAACAGGTAATCTATCTGAATAGATAGATAGATAGATAGATAGATAGATAGATAGATAGATAGATAGATAGATAGCAGCGGCTGCTAGCTTTTAAAACAGGGGAAGCTCATATTAGGCCTTCATCATAAATTTTTTTTATTATAATTACATTTTTCATCATAAAAAATCACCTGCAAATCCGCATGGGACTGAACTCGAATCTCTGTAGCGCTGA
>JAOVVB010000008.1:24282077-24296879 GCA_028570985.1 Heterobranchus longifilis
CACACACAGTGACCGAGGGTGACCTACCAGGGACTGTGTGGTGGGGAAGGGCTGCAGGTCTTTGGGTTTGGGCAGCTTGGGAATCAGGTCCTCGGGGTTCACGTTCACCTGCGAGACGGAGGACATGAGACACTTATTTATGTAAATTATATTTCTTTCTTGTTCTTCAGGATTTCTAACATTCAGCTTAAACGAGACAGAGACCACACACTGCTGCGTGTCCCCTATACAGTAATAACACCCCGATTACACACCCTCATCTTGCGCTGACGAGGACACAGGTACAGGTCGAGGCAGCGCTCAAAGCGCTCGTGGATGAAGCGTGAGAACGCGGGAACGACGCGGAGACAGGCGTGCTTCTGAGGCAGGAAGTTGAGCTTGCGGTCCTCTGGGTCCTGCTGCTCCCACACCAGTCTCTGCAGGGTTTCAAACAACCAAACACCATCATTTAAACAACACACAACAACTGAGACTGAGACTGATCCTGAAACTGCACAACGTCCTACAGAGACGCAGCAAACAGTTAATTCACTACGACCTGGGAGGAATCGCAGCCAAGAAAAAAAAACCAAAAAAACAACTACAATAGAGTCACTGAGAAAAGAAACATCACGGATTGTAAGTTATTTAAAGACGGGTTGCCTCTTTATAGCAGGTCATAAAATTCCTTGTTTAGTGTTAATCCTGCAAGGATTTAAATTTGGGATAAACGGCACACTCTGGCAAAAAGTCTATGAATATTTGAAAGCCTCCTTACTCCACTGCATTAATATCAAATCAGAGGGAATAAATTTATTAAAGTCATTTCTGTGCAACAGCAGCAGGTCGACTCAGATCAGGTTCAGCTCGAGTGTTTACACTTCACACGCAAACCGTAAGGAAATCCTGCAGTGGGAAATCCTAGAGAGTTCAGTGTGATGGAGTTAAAACAAGTGCAATTGTTTAGATAAAAAAACAAAAAAAAACAAAAACGAAACCACACAGACCTCTTCCTCTGTGAGCAGGTATTCTGGAGGAGGGTTGTACGACTCCTCGTGACCCGGCAGTCTCATCTTAGGAGCAGGGATGTGCATGTTGTGGCGCCCCAGGATGGCATTGGGGTCCTCTTGAGCCCACAGGTCGTAGTATTGCGGTGTGGTGTCTTTGGGCCTGCGTGGTTTAATCCAGCCCATCTTTATGGCATGAACCAGTTTACTGACCTAATGAGAGCACGGGGAAACGGTGTGGTCCAACACTACACACTACACAGAACAACACAAATCATCCCTGACCAATTTACAGCAGGAAACACAACTGATGTAAATTACTGGAGAACTTTAGGCCTGAGTGTCTAAAAGAGACTGTGAATTTTTTACTTTTAATACTTTGACTAAAAAGATTATGGGTCTAATTTCTTTCAGCTTCCAATTACTGCAGTTTCAGACCTCGTTCCCTTAAGAAAAACACACACACACACACACACTATGTGGGAATCATTACCTATAATGCTGTACAGATGCAAGCAGTTAGAAATCCAACTGGTCGAAACATGAGTCTTCTCCTCCGACCCCAGCCGCATTACGTGCAGCATACACAAATAATGATTTACATCATAATTGGGGGGGACGACGACGACTTACTTTCTCTTTCTCGATGAGAGAGGGAATGAAGCTGCGCTTGTCCTCGGGCCTGTTGGTCACCGGGTGGATCATCACTTCGCTGGAGAAGAAGTCAATTGCAGGCTGGGAGAGAGGAACACGAGATCAGACGTGTGAGATCAGACGTATAAATCTACATATAACACAAGGTTGAGGCTGAAAACACCACGCGCTGGACGGTGTGATGACTCGGCAGCCAGAGTACAAACTGTTTTTATGTTCATTGCTCGTAGTATTAGGAACAGGCACGAGTAAAGGGACTTAACTGAGAACAGCTGGCCTATCAACATCTGCAGACAACACACACACACACACACACACTTAACACCGTCACACCACGTCGCAGATGACAGGTGGCGTTTTCAGACACTCAGCTCTCTTTAAACAGTGTCTGAGGTTTGCTTTTTATTAACCAAAGTGATCACAGGAAGCCTGAAGTGTGGACTGACTCACTGCTTGTTGACGTTATGGCACGACTTAATGGACAATTAGCAGCAACACCAAGACATCAGACTGACTGCATTTAGACATGTTTAGACATTACTGTATGTAGACTCCAACCACTGGGGTGGAGCTGTGGCCTGTTAGCCGGCTGTGTTCAGATCTGGTAGTATTGGAGCGGCCCGGTGGTATGAGGCTGTGTAAGTGCTGAGACTGCGATCAAGGATGATGTACCTCATACTCGTTGAAATTCACATCACCGAATTTGCCTTGCTGTAGACGGTGCACCAGATCCACCTGCTCATCCGACAGACGGACATCGGCACCCGTCATCTTGTCCTGCACGGTGCGCCTGGAGGAAAAGAAAACAAGCACTGGGTCACAGGAGTAACAAAGTATTACTGCAAAATAACAGCGTGAAGTGGTATAAGTGAATTTTAACACACTGGAGTCGTTTTAAGACAAAACTTCATCTTTATCCGATCTACTTTTTCCATTTCTCATCTGTGATTCTCTCTCCGATTACCGAACAGGGAGTGACGACTTAGTGTAAACAAGGCGCAAGATACTCAACCTTACAGAATGTGATTTATGCATATTAATAAGTTAGAGAGTTTTGCCGTATAGAGAGACAGACAGACATGTACGTGGGCTTCAACTTGAAATAATAAGAATATCACTGATTACATTAAAGATCATCAGCTTTCAACCATTTCTACAAACGCTTTAACCGTCTTTAACAGGTACTACCGTTAGTTGATGACGCTGCTTATTTAAAGCTCTAGTTTAAAACTAAAACTACATTTTTTTTCTTCCTTTTTTTATTTATTAATTTTTTGAAACACCTCCATTTTTAAACATTTTTATAAGAAGTCTAGTTGGGAACTAAAGCAGAACTGTACAAACAAGACCCGCTGATTCGGGGTCAGTGGCATTGAGTAAACAGAGCAGAACAGATGGAGCATGTCAGGATGTTGATTGTGCTCGACGAGTGTGTATTGGCAGCGAATAGCACTTCATCTGCTCACACACTGGCCTGTTTATGACAGCTTTGTTCAGCATCGGAGGTCATCCACTTCCCCTTGCTGACAGCGAGCCAGAACGAATCACACAGAAAATACATGAGAGGGAGTGGCACAAGGATTTGTGGATGGTGCAAACTCAAATGCCTTTTATGTTTGGCTTTAATAATAGTTTTTTTTTTTTTGTGTGTGGAAACTGAACTCGTATGTGGTTTAATTGGAGGAAAAAAGTTACAGTTACAAAGGCATTATTCACAGCTTCCAAAAGAAGCAGAGGTTTAATTAATTATAATACAGGATTATATAAAGGTTTTGTATTTTTTTTATTATTATTAATTTACAGAATTTTTTTTTGATAATCAGCAGACTCGCTGAGATCAAACAGTTCAAACAGGACCTTTGACCAATCACCATGCATCATACAGTATGCTCCGTCAATCAATCTCAACCCCAACCATAATTCTGGCAAACTCGGATAAGTACTTCTAACATTGCTGTGGTGTAAACTATTTTAGTCTTTTCTTTAAATCCCAGACCACTCTTCTTTTTTTCCATTAGTTATTGCTCAATTCTTGCTTGCATAGCCACATGAAGTCATTTCTAGCTTTATTTTTGTGCAAAAAAGAATAAATAAAAAATTTTTGTTGCTTTTGCTTGCTCATTTGCCCACTGAGCACTATTTATGAAAGTGCATTGTAGGAATTTTAAATGTATGTAATGTAAGTTTTTTCGTGTGTGTGTGTGTGCATACTAATGAAATGTAATTCTGCTGGTGCCCCTGTGTGCACTAACATGTTAATGTCACAACACAGACAAACACATTTGGTTTCTTACACTTTTGCATACACCAGTCTTCGCTCATGAAGTGTGCTGTTGTTGTACCAATCAATTACTGATTTGTAGCTCTTGACAGAAGCACATGTACTGTAGGTCACTGCTAAATCTATACTTCATATTTGTTACTCAGTGTCAGATTTTTTATTCTCGAACTGAAAGTTGGAGATGCACTAACAAACAAAATGGTGTGGAATTGCAGAACTGGTTCAAATAAATAAATCCCAGATTCAACAACTGTTCTTAGAACTGCTTGTGTTTGTACAGCTATGATTCCAGTTGTAGAATTGGATGCCCCCTTCATACTGCATATTCCAGGATACTTTGGGGAGTAGTGATTGGGTGCCAATCCTTCACAGGACACACATGCACACACTCACTCTTTCACACACCGATTAGCCTAATGTGCATGTCTTTGGAATGGGGGAGGACACCGGAACACCTGAAGGAAACCCACCAAGCACGGGGAGAACTCCATGCACATAGACCTGAGGCGAGAATAAAACCCTCAACCCTGCAGGTCTGAGGCCACAGTGCCACCAGAATCGTAATTTATTTGTGTTAAATCTTTTTAATTCATTAAGTATTAAATTTGCCAAAACGAGGAGAGAATCTCTATCCTTAAGTCTTTGGTTTATTTCCTCCTTAACTATATCGGAGGATGTTTTCTCATGATTATTGCTCTCATATTGCTCACGGCTGTTGAGATGCAGAAGTCTTTTAAAGTTTGTTTTGAGAAAATTTAAAGGAAAAAAAATAAATGAAAGTTCTGCTCTTTCCCAGAAGTTAGTCCTCCCAAAACCTTAAGCAGTACATAATGGCTATGAAGGATTTAAGTAAATTCTTATTCTTGTAGTCGAAGGGATCTTGGACATGTCACATGTATGAGTGCTCAAAAAATGAGAAGGAATGGTCATACACCTGCTATTAATGAAGAAAGGTTCAGATGTTCCTGCAGGATTTTTAGTTGTTTTTTGCTGCAGAAGCCATTCAGCTTACAAAGCGGGTACAGGACCTCACTGTAAAATGAATTACCCAAACGTATGATGTTCACTTATGATGTAGAAAACTTTGAGGCCATCACCGACAAAGGGGGGACAAAATAGGGCACCAGAGAGGTAACCTATTCGTGAAGGTTGCACTCACTGGGTAGATAATTGGGTTCCAAATGGAAAGACAGTCAACCAAAACTATAACAAACTTTTTTTTCTATTGTGGAAACTTTGCAAGAAAGATGTGGGGAAAGGGTTTCTTTTTGTTTGTGTTGCCTGCCAGAGAAACGAACACCATAGATGACACACAGGGATCACTATTAGTCGTCTTGCGTTGGCATCGTCTGTTGTCCATCTCCACACTTGTCTTCTGTTGACAAATCCTTTAAAACTATTTATGGAAATTTTACCAGAATCATTTTTATTAGAAAGCACAGCTGTGAACAAGTGTATTTAGGAGGTGAGGATGCACTCGCAATTTAAATATTGAGATTTTTCCCCATGATGATGATGATGATGATGATGATGTCAAAAACGTCATGAATTCTACAACTCAATACACAGTCATGAATGACATCTTCAAAGAAAATCACTATTCTGACTCTACTTAAAATTTGACTTTTGGTAAGTACAGCATTACTTCGGCATACGACTGAATCTTCACCTTAGGAACTTATACCTGTATTTTGCGAGAAATTTGCTTTGGCATATTAGTAAACAAACCGAGCCGAACTGAATGCTAAGTTGCTAAGCACGTACAGTACACCCGGGAGCAGTTCAAAACTTGTTGGCGACATTGAAAGCCAAGCGAAGCGAGATTAATAATAATAATAATAATAATAATAATAATAATACTGTTTTATTTTATTATTATAATATTTTTTTACATTTTATTTAATTATTATAAAATTTTTTTACATTTTGTGCATTTATTGAAGACATAACACCATGAATCATGGATACCAAGAATCTTAGCAAGGGCGGCAAGAAGGAAAGGGAGTCGCTTGCAGTTGGGTTTTTAAAGCAGCCGGTGCCAAGAGGAAATATAATTAATTATAAAGTTAAGTAAAGTTTATTGTCTATTTATTTCATTTATTATAGTGTTAGATATCGGTAATATCGGTAATATTTTCGGGGGGCTGGAATGGATTGCAATCACATTCTGCATTTACATTAATTGCAATGGGAAATGAGTTTCACAAAATGAAATTTCTGTACAGTACATGCCACTGTACATTTTTATTTTTTTTGTTCGTAACATTACTTTTTCCTGTAGAACCTTAAGAAAAAAACAGAAACACGTAAAAGACTTGCATCTGTTTTTTTTTTTTTTTCCACCAGGACACCATACTCATGTGCTTGCAGTTTATGGTCAAGAATATTTGAATTCCCTCCCTATTCACCTGCTCCAGTGCCATGTGACTTTTTTTTTTTCTTCCTAAAATCAAGCCAGCTTTTAGAGACGAACAACTCATGGACGAAGACCTACTGCACTGCTTTTGACCAGTGGAGGACCAGCGTATAGCTACAGACGGGAAAATACAGTAGAAAGGTATTTTAATATTTTCCCTTTATTACAAATGAATTAAAGCAATAATTTCATTAAGTTAATAACACCCTGAGTCTGTATCAGATATTAGCAGTTAATTTTACAAATTTAATTAACAAAAGCCTGATTTCACTCAATGAGTCTAAATATTTTTTGATAAGAAATTAAATGGTTATTGGAGTCATTTATAATTTTTTTTTTCCAGATCGTGAGATAAAAATTGTGTTGTAGTCAGGCTGCTGTCACACATTGTCTTGTGTGGTGTGTTTTTTTTTTTTTCTCAGATGCACTTGTGAATTGAATGTGTGAGGAAATCAGCCTTAATGGAGTTAGCACTTAGTTTCTCTCTGACACTCAGCAATACAGCTTAATTAGGGTTTTTTCCCATTTACACAGCAGCCGTTTTGATTGATAATACGTGTGTGTGTGTGTGTGTGTGTGTGTGTGTGTGTTGCATGGCACTGTACGCTCATGAGCATGAAGATAATTGTGTGTATCCACCAGCAGATAAAGTGTTTTTGGCGAACAGGTGGTGTGGCTCAGTCACTGTTTCAAACACACACACACACACACGTGAGTGTGAGAGTAAAAGAGGAACAGACTGTCGCAATCATGTTATTTGTCATTACGCTTGTCTTTCTGGCATTCTTCATTTCGGTGTGTATTTTTCTATGACTCACTGTCTCCTGTTTCATTACTCAGACTGCCACACTGCCGTTCAGCTGTCCTGCTACCTGTCCGTCACAGTGGGCAGAAACAGAAGGGTGGTGGGGGGGCGCGGGGGTATGTCAGGAAACTCAAAGGGGACGCATGTGTGTGTGTTTGGGTTGGGGAGTATGTTAAAAACCCACATTCTGGGACCCTAGTATGCTCTAGATAGGATGCAGGGTCTGAAATTCAAAGCTTAGTTTGTGTTTACATAAAAAAAATCACTTTAGTCATTCGTAGACGTTCCGATGGGTCTCCAATATGCAGGAAACATGAGAATGGAACTTTTTTTTTTATTGGCCAAGGCTTCAAGAAGCAAATGAGCTTTTCCCCCATATTGTGACCTCCATTAAAAGCTCCCTTCCCCTGGCATGTCACTCTACTGTTCTGTGGCGGGGCGTGCCTCAGCAAAAGCTCATTGACATGGACCCTGAAATTGCTAATTTGTGAAAGGACCGAAAATATATACGGAGTTCAATAATAGAAAAAAATACATTGTCTGCGAGGTATTTTAGCTGGAGCATAAACACACTTCGGAGGAGCTTTGAGACCTGTGTTTGCTTTTTAAAAGTTTCATATTTGATTAATTGTCTTTAATAAGGTGATAAGGCGATAAGGTCTCTCAACCACAACGCCACACAGGACTAATACCATTTTCTAAATCATCCACACACGTCACTTTAATAAGTCACTTTCATGCATATTTGCACACCCCCTAGTCATTTTTTTTAATTTACACAAAAATTTCCATATGTTCTATATTTTTCTGTATTGCACAGAATATTTTTATTTGTACAGAAATATTTTAATTTTACCTAGCTAAATTTTATTCTCATTCATATTTATTTCTTATTAATAAGCTTTTACTTTTAAGGCCACTGGCGGTCATGTAAGCATTTCACTGCATATCGTACTGTGTATGACTGTGTATGTGACAAATAAAATTTGAATTTAATATATTTAACATTTTTAAACATAGAATACAGCATCAAGACTCAAACATTTTATTTTGGGGAAACCATTAAACACACTATCATCTTGTAGTAGTGCATGCAGACCACTGAAAGACAACACGGATGTTACTATCAGAATAACGGGAAAACAACGATGGTGGACACTTTCTTCTGAGAAACAGATGTGTCCCCTGCCCTGTGTGTTGACCCTCTGTCAGGTCCATTATGGGCAGGGATAGCTCCATGGTGAAGGTGTTGGACTACTGACCGAAAGGTCCCAGGTTCAACCAAGTTGCCACTGTTGGGCCCTTGAGCAAGGCCCTTAACCGTAAACTGCTCAGATGTATAATGAGATCAAACACGAGCCCCTCTGGATTGCTGTAAATGTAAAGCGGTGGATTTCCCTGGATTAATGGAATTAACAGATTATTAAAAAGGATTAATGGAGTATAAAATGACCATTTTCACATCAACACAATGTACACAGTTCTATTAAAATGCTGTTAATGTAAATTTTTAGCCTTTGTAGTTCATTTACTTCTAAAGTAGATCAACTATTGAATAAAGGACATGAATTGTCCTTTTTTTCCACCATACACACTATTGCAATTGAACAGTTTATTCCTTTTCCTTGGAACAACAATTTAGCTGAATATCTGTTAATGTGTTCTTTTATTAGCCTTTATTGGTTCTTTATTATACTGTTTGATTCCACAAAGAAAGAACTATTTTGGAAAAAAAAAAAGTAGAAATATTGAAGAATTTCTTTGTAAAACTAGAACTATAGTTCTTCTATTATAGTTTTCTCCTGATGAACTATTTCACTTCCAAGAAGAGCTTTCATTTTTCTGCGAGCGCATCACATCCAGGGTTCTCAGGGTGGATTTGAGATCCACAGAGACCTTGAGAAGGAGAAAACGCTTGCTGAAAATGAATAAATGAATAAATTTATCATCTTTATTGATATGCATCGAGCTATTTTGTGCATGTTTAGTTTTTTTTCCTCCTTTCAGGCCATTATTACTGCATTACTATGTACCAGACTACAAGATGAATCATTCGTTAATGCCGTTAGCATTGAACTGCCCCATCCACTGACACACAGGTATACTCCATTCCTCTAGGATTTTATTTTTAGTAATGTTGGCAACTTGAGAAGAAGGACACATGAAGCATCACCTTCAAACTTGACCCAAATGAAGAACCTTTGGACAACAGCTGTCCTAATGGTGCATTTCAAATTTGACAATGATTGATTCATTTTAGCTACACGTTTATGCTAAATCTATTTAACTGTCATAGTTAAAAAGTTCAAGCAAGTAAAAGTATGTTAGCATGTTACTGTACATGATGGGACAAGTTTGTAAAATCTGAATACATTGTTTTGCAATCGAGGAAAAAGTTTGTTTGCATAATTCTTCTTCATTTCATTTTCAAGAGATAATGTTTTTTGTCACTGCCAAAAGCAATTAAATAATTCTCTGGATGTGCTTAAACTGTGCGCCAGTGACGGCAGCCAGAAGACTGTGAGGAAATTTCATGTGGCAGTGGCACATGTGAGGGAAAATAGCAGCTGCTGCACCAGGGATTCATGTGACAGTGAAGCCATCAGACACACTTCCAATAAAGTAAAACACATCTCGGGGCAAGTTCAGGCAAGCAGCAGCAAATCTGAAAAGACAGTGGGGGGTGAGAAGCAAAAAGGCAAGGAAATAAAGGAAATATGCAGCAGTTGATGGACTGCCAGGGACTTGAGAAGAAGTTGAAAGCTTAAACAACAGAATGCCATCCAGTCCTTATCCTACATCTATTCATTGGACAAGTGTTTTTAAACCAAGACTAGCCTGAAAACCCTGACAAACTCAAAGGTTCCAAAAAGACCAAACGGTTCCGTCAAGCATAAACACGTCCTCCACGACTTAATCTTTACAGTTAGCATGTGATTATTATTGGTGTCCAAGGTTTGTTTGTATTAACTAATTTATTTGCTTATTGCACTAGAAACCCACAATGGCTCTCACTTTACCTCTACTTAAAGACACTGATGAAGAAGATCTTAAGTACTTTAATCTGTCTTACATATTAGTAACGAGCCGTGCCATGTATGCCATAACTCACCCGTGTCTCATAACTGCAATAAATCTCCATCCCCTGTCTAAACACTGGACTTTTCCATTAATGTGATGTTAAATGTTGCTGGGAAATAGAAGAAAACCACTATTGGTATTCATTTATTTTCAGGACTTTCAGGACAAATAATCCTGAGCAATATTTGTTTTGAAGTGTTGACCTTTGTTTTGTATAACATAGCAATGTGCTAGCACTGAACTTTTTCGCTAGTGACACAAAATACAAAGTTTTTAATAGAAGCACATTGAATATGATGGCGGCCTTGCTCCTCCAGGGAATCATGGTGGCATCATTCCCTGCCTCAGGGTCTGTGTGCATGGAGTTTGCATGTTCCACCCATGCTCAGTGGGTTTTCTCCAGGTACTCCTGTTTCCTCTTGCAGTCCAAAGACATGTAGATTAGGGTTATTGGCATTCCCAAATTGTGTGCCCTAAGATGGATTGGCACCCAATCCCTGGGGTACCCTGCCTTGTACACAAAGTCTCCTGGGATGGCCTCCAGTTGCCCCACGACCCTGTAAATAATGCTTGGTATAGAAGCTAAATTATTGAATGAATGAAGATCTAATATGCTTCAGGATGGAGGTTCCTATTTGAGGCTCCATATTTGGAACCAAAATTATTTTGGATTCAATCCACACCAATACTACATTACTATTGATTGGATGACACTATTAATTACAAATGTCTCAGAGTTAATGACTGCATTAACAGGAAAGATGTAGAACCTTATTATGTCACTGTCCTAAAAACAGCAAAATGTTATAATAAATACACTGATCAGCCATAATATTATGACCACCGACAGGTGAGCTGAACACTGATTACCAGTAATCATGCCCTTGTGGACCAAAGACTAGCCTGTTTGGTCAAATCTCTCAGAAAAAAAAGACAATGCAGGATGAATTGCAGAAAAAAAAAGTTGATACTAGGGATGAGAAAAATGCACCAGAACACTACACACTAGCCCACCATGCATGCAAAGAGCCCAATGCTACTGACCCAACCTCCATACTCATCAGATCTCAATTCAATCAAGCACCCATGGAATGTGCAGGACAAAAAAGTCTAATCCATAAAGGACACTGGTAACTTCCTGCTGCCAAACAGGGAAGCACTGTAAGGGTTCACCCCTAGAGGGCGCTGTGCATCCGATAATATTGCATGTGTGTTTTGTGTAGTTTTTTTGTTTATAGACTCAGTTTCCCAGAATGCACCTCGGTCAGGTAATGAGAACGCTCACCTGAACCGAGGTAGCTCATTAGTTTCCTAATAAATAGCAGTTTGTTCTGGGAAACTGGGTCGACCATTGGTTATGTTAAGTGGGCATTTGTTTTGTGTTTTAGTTCAGCTTTAGTTGGCTTTTTTTTTGTGGAGCTCTTTGGTTAAGTTTACATTTGTTTTGGTTAAGTATGTATTGTTTGTCTCCTCGTAGGTGTGTCTCTCTGTTTGCTTGTCCCCCTTGTTTAGTTACTGTTGCTGTCGGTGTGATTCCATGTAAGTGTGTCTCCAAGTTGGCTAGCCTCTAGTGTGTTTAGCCGCTAGTAGGTTTAGCCTCTAGTAAGGTTAGCATCTAGCATGGTTAGCCTCTTGTTTTAAAAAAAATAATAAAAAGAGTTCGCCTTCCCTCTGCATTTATGCTTATGCGTCACCACAGCCCAACACCAACACATCATGACGAGCACAATGCTCAGCGGTATTGTGGGGTCATGTCCTAAGGTGCCAGAGCTGCTCTGTTGGCACAAAGGGGAACCTATAGAATATTACATTTGGCATAAATCTTTGGGTTGTAATGTTTATCACTGATCAGTGCATAGCCAAGGTATTTATTATAAATTTAAAAATAAAAATTTTATCCTTCAATATGATGTTTTTAATAATTTAGCCTAGCACAGGATAATGGGCATTCAGGGTACCACTGCCTTTTTTTATTTATTTTTCGATGACCCATGTTTTTTTCAGCTCAGATGGATCATTTAATCTATATTTCTATAAGCTCCTAAAACTCGTAAAAATCCTCTCACTTAATTCAGTGTACTGTTTGTAAAACAAAGCATTTTTGACTTGACTAATTACCCTCAATCTGTGTCTGGGCTTATTCTTACTGTGTCAGGTGCATTTATTCAGTGTAACTTGGAAGCAAAGTGGAATACCATCCATCTCACTTAATGTAGCTGAAAAATTAAGAGTCTTGATAAAAAAAAAAACTAAACTGTTTGTTTCAGTAGTAGTCCTAAATGTATTACATTCTGCAGAGATGCCAATGTTTACTGTTTTTCCCAAATGACTCGAATCATTGGTTGAACCAAAACTGAATATGACATACCTTTTTAAAGTTAAAGAAATTGATTCATTAAAGTCGGGAAAGATCGTGGGATGTCGAAAGATGGAGATTCTTTTTTCTTTTTTTTTTAAAAGATTTATTGCTTTCACTATATATAAGAAAACTTACCTGGAATTCAGGAGTCCCAGGCAGTAACAAAAGGGGTAAAAGGGTAAAATAGATTCAGCTAAATTCGGTATTGATTCTGTATTTGTGCTATAAATTTTTCATAATCCGTAATGCTTCTTACAGTATCTTTTGATCCATGCTTTGGTTTTTGTAAATATGCATACATAATATTTTTATTACACATTATTTTTTTTATTGTAAGTAACATTTGCTAAATACAATGTAATGTTTAAAAAAGCGGTTGTGTTTTAAGCGGATTCATTCATTTATTAGAAAAGTCACTTTTAAAAATCCACAGCAGTTACCCTATAGGTGGTTTTCAGCAGTGGGAGCCCATAAGAAATTTTGCCATTGGATAGTTACCTTGGTAGTCTGAAGGTATCTCTCTGAAGGTACTATATCATGATAAAAGATGGCACTATATAACATGATGCCATGGTATTTTTCACTGTGCTGATGTAGTATAAAAGCCACACCATGGTACAGCATATAGTTCTACCATATTTTAGTAAAATGTTGTACAACGTTGGACATATTTTAGTACAACTGCTGTAGCATGGTATGCAGTTCTATCATGTACTGTAGTATGGTACTATGGAACATGTACCATGATAATGTCAAACGTTATGTGCAGCAATTCAACCAATTTACAGACATTCGAGTTACGAATTTCCGCATACTGTATACGAATGGACTGCGGATCAAGAAAACTTCGTATATGCAAACAAATTGTGGAAGTAGCTCACATGTATTGTACAAAAAATAGACACTGCAGATCACGAGATACAAATATTTTCAGTGAGTAAGTGAATGTTGCTTTGTCCTCCGCAGACGGGTTTCCTTTTAAACAAAGTCAGCTGACCCCGCTGTGTCACCAGGATTCCCCTCACGATTTTGAGGTGCAGTCTTGCAAGAGTATAATGTGGAACCAAATTTGTTTTTTATGCTTTACATTGTATATTTGTGTCAAAGGTGTATAAGACTCACTTTGTCATACTTACGAACTAATCCAACTTATAAACGTACTCCCAGAACATAAACCATCCGTAGGTCGGGGACTTACTTTACTGTAATGGTAATATTTGTTTATATAGTTTGCTAACATCTGTATGTATGTGAAAATAATTAAATACCAAAGTGTATATTGAAACTCCTTAATTACATTTATTATACCAGTGGTATGTACCAACAGATCACTTATGGTACAGTATGTACAAACATACTATATTAAATACCTGATGAAGTTGGGTAGCCTCTGTTGTACCCAGTAAGTACCATGGTATTCACCAAGGTATTTTAGTACACACCATACTGTAGTACTACCATGGTACCCACTGAAGTGCCATAGTGCCTATCTGGTATTCTATGAAGTCATATCGTGCCTACAATGGTAATGTCTGAAGTATCCCATTAATATTATGGTAAGAGATATTGACATTTCTTATGGGGGGGAAACTGATGAACCCAAATTAAAACCGCAGTAAGAACTTTGCCAGAAACCTTATACAGGTAGTAACCTATTTTTATGGTCGGACAGAGAACCACATTACAACATTGTGATGGTTAAGACGTGAATAAAAATGGTTAAAATTCTTCAAAAGAATTAGCTTTATCTATTCCCTAGCCTCCGCATCAAATCTCTGAACTTTGTCAAGAATCTCTTCTGATAACTGATTAGCTTAGCTCGATAGTGGCAGTGTGTTTTTCTGTGCCACTAAGTGTTTAGCTCAAACGATCTTAAGCTCTCGGATATGCACAACCCATCCATCTGCGTCTGCTCTCATTTTCTTTTCTGTAACGTATGCATTGAAACTGTGTTTTTTTTTTTTTTGGTTTTTTTTTTAAAGTGTTTTTGGCTCAGTGGCTGTCCCATCTGTCTGGCTTTAATCAGAAATATTGGATGCTGTGTGTAAAGCTGACTTTTAAAGACGAGCTCTAATCAGATGTGCGAGCCATGCGAGCTGGAGGTAAGCCAGGAATTTGTGTAGGCTGACCTAAGCTTCTCCTCATCCTTCACCTCTTTTCCTCTCCAGCTCTCCAATTAAATTTAATTTCCGCAAGTCAGGCGGGCTAAAATGACTCGTT
>JAOVVB010000008.1:24296979-24322332 GCA_028570985.1 Heterobranchus longifilis
GCTCAGTAGCTAAGTGATTTGATGCGTCACAGACAAGAATGTGACATGCTGTGAAATGTTCTGTGTCCTTGCGGTAGGTTAAGTTCGGTCAGCCAACACTCACACAGAGACAAAGTTTATACCACTAAACCACTACAGAGATTGTTTAAGTGAGAAAGTCTGTATTTTTTGTATTTTTAGATTGAAATTAGATTAGTCAAATCTGCTTCTTTATCAGCAGTAAAGTTCCTTGAAGTTTTGTTGTAACATGGCAAACTAGATTCTTAAAAAAAAAAGAAAGTTTTTATAATGTTTTGTTGGGGGATTGGGGTGGGGGCTCTTTTTATACCTCTGTGATTTTGGTCGACTCAATAAGTTGAATCCATGCAGCATTTTTCGATTCAGAATCGATTCATACTTTTTAATGATTAGTGTGAACTTTTATTTCAAATATGCCACGTCAAAAACGGAAACCGTTGTGTGTCGCTTATTCTTAAGTAGAGTTTATATACGGTTGGTGCAATACTGCAACCAATTGGATAGGAGTGTAGGGCAGAAGATTGGTAGGGAAAAACCTACTTTTAGTAGTTTTTAATACTTATAAGCATGTGGGAAATATAGCCACTTGAAACAAATCAGACTATAAACTTTCATGCTACTGAGTTGAAACGACAGTCTACCTACGATTCAGAACACTAGAGCTCTAGAGGGAATGATATTTTTTAAATACTTGACTTTTAGTGGCTAAAATGTACATCGTACATGAAATAAAAAAATTATTAGCAAATTGCTTTGGTAAGTGGAATAAAACACTTCAGGATGTGCTATTATTTGGACAATAATCACCCTGTTTTTGTAATTAAAGAAATAATTGAGAACTTATGACAATATGAGTATACATAATATATAAAGAAGCAAATTTTTTGATTTTCTATACTGTATGTTCATAATTTCCTAATTTCTATTGTGTATTATATTAAACATTTTGGCAGTCTAAAAAAAAACCAAACATTTTTCTACCCAAGTATGACGTAACATTTGGAGTTTGTTGTCTTCATGAAATTATGTGTTTTTGCTTTTCCGAGGTCGCGCTGCGCTTATAAGGCCCTTTCCAGGGTCTGTTTAGTTCATTTGTTGAGATTTAGTTCTCAGATAAACTATGAAATGAGTCAGCAGGCCGTCACGGTTAGCTGGTTTTTAACCTGCTTCCCTTTTTTTCTTTCTGCTCTGTGTTTTAAAAAACATGAATGACTTTTTGTACTTGTAACCAAATTCCTTCGAACAGGTTAAAACACTTTTGTATTGGTCTAATTAACATGGATTATTGCAACAACAAAAAAAATGCCGGAAGTTGCATTTGTGTACCTGACCGTATGAGCTGAGTGTCTACTAAGAGTCTGATGTCCTTCTTGTCATGTGGGTTAACCACAGATTGGACTTTACAAAGTGAAGTGCAAAGAAGATAACATCTGCTGTGTGAGAGCATTGACTTTCTCGCATTAGCCACGGTGTTCAGTATTTGATGGACATCAGTGTATAACTCCAATCTCTTTATATGAAATATCCGTTCGGTTGTGAGAAACGAAGCAGACGGCCAAGCTGCCAGACTGTATCGTGTTACTCAACATTAACACCCCCCCCCACCCCCTTTTTTTTTGCTGTTGCTTTGTCAGTTTTGTTTAACAGGAATGTAGTCCGACCACTTGCATCTCCCACAGTTGAATTCCCCACAGTGGGGAGTCTGGCTGTAGGATAACAATTAACCTTGACTCTCTGTTCAAAACCGTGTTTGTGCTTCTGAATAAACTTCTGTTTTACTGGTCAATATTGAACTTGCAGTCCATCCTAATGAGTTATACGTGTGCAGGCTTTTGACTTATAGTTTAAAAATCCACCGGTATCACAGGAGGTGTGGGTGATAAAGCTGGAGATAGTGGATAGTGATGCTTATACCATAGTGCTGTATATTCTGTAATAGCAATACTCTTTCTAAAAGGTGAACGTTTTTTTTTTATTTTATTTTATAGTAAGAGCTATAACACAGGGACTTGTAGGTTGGATGCTTAACATAGATGTTGCAGAAAGAATAAAAACTGTTGATTTTAGTAAATTTTTAAAAAGTTGTTATATACAGTACTGTGCCAAAGTTTTGAGTCACTCCACATTTCTGATTATTTGGCTACCAAAGAGCCAGACGTTCTTGTATTTTTATTGTAGCCTTGAGAAATAGTTCTCCAGGCTTCCTGAAAAACATTTTATTTATTTATTTTTGGCTCTCATTTTTGGCAAGTTTTTGACTCCCATTTTTTTTCGTCCAGTCCCTCTACCTGACCAGTTTCAGATGAATATTTTCTGTTTGTGAAGTGACCTGTGAATCATTTCAAGCATAAGAAAAATCTAACTTCAGCCACGAACCAGTGAGAAACAGGTGCAGATGATGACAGGTGATCAGGCTGGTGATTAGTAAACTGGTGATGCCGAATGCTGAGTGGTTGGAACAGACGAGAGGGGAGGTTGTTGCAAAAACAACCAATCTTTAGGCACTTTGCAGCCTGTTGCAGGAAAACATTTGTTCCCGTTTCTTAACTTAATTGAATGAAATTTAATATAAAGAAATGAGGAGTGGCTCCATACTAGCACGGCACTATATACATATGTTTTATGGCATGGGTGAGTACAGCATTATGGGCGTGACATTTGGACTTGTGTGGGTGAGCAAAAAGCACAGGCAAGCTTAGTATAAGGGAGTTAATTATAATGAATTTTAATGTACTCTCTGCAGCAGAAAACAAACAATCACACAATCATTTACATTTTAAATATTTATCAGTGTTATGAATGTGACCTTCAAACAGACTATTAAACTTTTTGAGAAAGAGAGAACAGGTTTTCTACAAAGACAGCCACAGAAAGCATTACAGTTTTACCATAAAAGAGAAATAAATGAACAAAACGGGTGTAGAAGTAAAGGTCGAATAAATAATTTGAGATAAACCGGCATCATGGATGTGGCGTGTCTCGGTCAGCCTTTTACAGACTTTATAAAGGACATGCTGGAATAGTGAAACTTAATATTAAACATTTGAAATTATATATGTAACTGAAACTGACTGTGAAATTATCTCTTTCTTTTCCTCCTTTTTTCTTTGTAGTGTTCTTAGTTTTCTTTGATGTTTTAGATACTTAGCATTGGACTTTGCTGTTTAATTTATGAGTAAAAGTGTATTCTACATAAGCAGATGTTGTATTTTTTTTAGTGTATCTGTATGGTTTCTTAGGATCCCTGTCTTCTACCCATCAACCCACTCCAGGTAATTTTGCTAACCTTTTACTAGGAATTTCCCCTTTTATTAACTCATAACAATACTTAATATGGTCTGTGCGCACACAGACACAAAGAGCAGGCTGATACAAAGAGAGAAAATGGATCTTTAACCTCTCTAATGAGACTTGCTTTTGCTTTACATGCGCGCTGTACACACATGCATACAGACACAAAATAAAATATGTTTTACATGCACACAGGTCACAGTGTTATAGTAAACAGTACATGCGCACAGATGTTGATTATACCAGTAAGAGACGCGCACTAAGACCCAACAGGGCAGACGATTACCCACAATTCCGCAGCGAAAGAGAGAGAAAAACCGTTGGCTCAGTTGTGATCATATGACACTCTTGTAAACCAAGACTTGTTCGTTTTCCAATCAAAATTTATTAAAAATCTTTGCTCATCTTGCGAAACACTCGCAAACCGCGTTACTCGCAATCTGATGTTTCACTGTGCTACTATTTTCTCTGTTGTCACTTTGTCATATTCCACTGCACATCAAGGTTGACTACATTTGCTTTATTTCACTTATTGGTATTATTCAATTATAAAATTGTTCTTAGCATTGCTCTAGTAACTTTGGACAGCTGTCACGTTACCCCGGGTGTATATGAAAGATGTACTGACTGCAATCACAACAAACAGTTTTGTGTGACAAAATGAGTGAATAGCCCTATTTGCACAGGATTAGTATTACCTGGAGAGCTCTGTCTGTAATATTAATCATGTGCGAATCGGCCATGTCTATATTGTAAAGTAAAAATTCCCCCGAAAATGACCTACCATATTTTTCCGAACAGAAAGGTCCTGTGATATTAGTCCAGGGTGATTCAGCATGTCTGTGATTTGGACAAGATTTGGCAGGGGTCGTATATCTTTTTTTTTTTTTTTATACATATCTGTCTTCCGCAAAGAATATAGGCTGTGTTGGAGTGCTTTAAAAAGTATTTTGGGTGCTGGGTCATATCGCTATACAACAATACAATGTGCAGAAAGAGAAAGCTGAAAACCTTCAGAAGAGCAAAGAGAATGATTAGATGGAGATGGATGACGTGTACAGCAGCAGGTGGTAAGGAACACTCTTCTGTTTATATCATACCACTAGACCTGTAATGACAAGACATTTCCAAACAATAGCCTATTAAATATAGTGCACAATAGACCACACCGTGACATCATATCCAGAAGATAAGTCAGTAAATTCGAGTAAAATCGCAGACTTCGCTTATCCCCTGCGAATGTGCCACACGAAATTCAGGAGGGTAATTTCTAAATCACACAAAGTCCTCAGATAATACTAATCCCGTGCAAATAGGGCTTAAGTCTGAAAATGGCATTTGCCTCATTTTGCTTGACAAACTGTTAGATGTTGTGGCATGGTGTCCATACAGTATTCTGTTGATATTATCGCTAAACATTTCTCTGCTTTAGGTTTCTTTGGAGCCAGACCATGTTGCTCACTGCAGTTTCATACCTCGAGGCTTGTATAACCACAGTGACATGGTTTCTTGACACCTTCGCTATACAGTAAGTGACACCCTGAGCAATGTGACTTTCATATACTTCCATAGAAGTGTTGAACCCTTTTGGTTGGTGCTTTTGTTTTTCGACACTTTCAGAGGAATGTGTTCTTACAGTTATTAGCACAGGTTGAATAACATGCTGTGTGTGTGTTAGAGAGAGAGAGAAGCAAGTATATAAGGATTTAAAGTAAATGTGTGCACGTGCATTTCGAATAGGAAACGTAATAGAATTTGATGGCAAAACACAGAACAACATCGACCAAACATGTTGAAACCATATACAAACTTAGACACACAATCCACAAAAACACTACCAATTTTCTGCGTCAGCTTGTTTTCAGTTCTGCATTTTGGCTCTTTGGAAGCAGAAAGGAGTGTGAGTGCTGGGGTATAATTATGTGGTGCTATGTCATAGTGGCTGAGTCCTAACAAACAGCTTAAAAAAAAAAAAGACCAAAACTGGATTTCTCTGCCAATGTTTTTCGGGTATTTTCAAAAATCTCAAATATTTCATCAAAATATTATGGAAATGTTTTACTTTATAATCTTGGCTTAAAACCTGTCTGCAAATATTATGTTGTGTAAGGAGGCAGTTTAACAACACAGCAGTAGAACAATCTGCTGTCTGCCTAAAATGTCAAAATCCTAGCTAGCAAAGTGTGATAACTGCTCGATCAATTTTGTTTATATGTGAATATCAGGAGCAATGAGAAACACTTGTAAGGCTTGTGTTTTAACACCGTGAGTGATGAGTGCAGATTAAAGAGACGCGCTGTATGTCCATGTACTCGGCGCTGGGTTTAGGCTTTAAAGCTCATGATACATTCGACAAGACAATTCACAAAGCCATGCAGACACAAGAGGGTATAAATTGAGCTCACTAATCAAGCATTCCTACAAAACAAGTCCTCAAGTAGACATTTGGGTAACAAGCAAATGATAAAAACAGCAGCCTGAAACAGCAACAAAACAGAAACCAAGACAAAGTTGCACATGTTAGTGATTCTCACCATGGGAACCATAATGTGAAGGGGAAACCATGAAATTTAGATGAAGATTGTTGTGGATGATGATTATCATGAGAGCTTATTTCCAATGTTAAACACACATTGCAACAATCTCAGTGGTTTGATAATAATTATATTTTACCATTTTAGTAGGCATTTGTTTTCCATAACCTGCAGCTCATGGTACCAAATATCTAATTTCAACATAAATGTATCTAAATAAATTAACTTTCTTTATAATTAGTTTATATATATATATATATATATAATATAATGTATACACACACATCTAATTTCATACCTCACGATTAACTCACAGTCCTGCACAGGGTTCCAATCCATTTCAGGGCACACACATGCACACACCATTGTTTCCATTATGTGCAGTTTGGGAATCTGCATGTCTTGCCTGAAACCCATCAAGGACAGGGAGAACATGCAAACTCCATGCATACAGACCCAAAGGTTCACACCATATCTTTTTCCTCTTATCTTGTTGTAACTGTATATCTGTATATTCATAGATTTTAGATTTTACAAGGTTGCATGCACAGTCACAGGGAGCACTGACCTTTATTAGTCAATATGCCAAAAAGCATCATCCTGTTTACATTGCGAACCTGCAACTAGTACTATTCTGAGCATGTGCATTAGCACATATGCTATTTCATCATGGGCAGCAAGTTAGAAACTACTGTAGAGTTAATGGGAAATTTTGCATGAAACTGCATGTACTAATAGGCTGATATGTATATATATTGATCACCTGTAACATTTAAACCAGGTATTCATAACAGGTGACATATACGTCACTGATCACCAGTTATTATAATACAGTAGAAATTGTCAAAATGTAAAGGAGTTTCTTGTGTGTTCAGAGAGTGGGAGCGTTACAAAGATCTCGCAGTGATTGAGAGCTGGCTGAAATCCTGGCAGTGTTAGAGAACCCTTTGTTCTTTAAGTGAGCAATGGCTCAGCAGACAAACACAATAAAAATACAACGCCTAGCACCAGAAGTAATTTGGGGGTTTTATAGCAAAAGGAGGGAATACTTATGCAATCTTAAAAAAATACATGTATTGTAGTGTTATGGACTATTATCTCTTCTAGACTAATTACGTTTGTTGCATTTCCTGATTAAAACAATACAATATGTGGAAAAGCTCAAGCAGGGGAGAATACTTATGCAACACACTACAGTCACTATAACAGCATGTGCTTTCATCTTTAGCAATAATTTAAATTAGCACAGGAAAAGGAAAGGAGAAACACACACTTTACACTCATGGACAGGAAAAAAATAGAGCACACAATCTTCAGTGAGACTGACAAAAGCTATACCTCTTGTACTGATATTAAGAGATGTTGAGGTCACACCACCTCAGTTTAAAGTGATAGATACAGATAGCAGATCCCCTGGGATCAACAGCTTAAAAAGGTAGGGGCTGAAAGATGGTGCACCGCTTTTCCTGGGCAGAACATTGAAAACGGCTAATTTGGACCGCACATTGTTCCCAAGATATAAACATTTCTACTAAATGAGAATGAGTGTGAATCGATGGGGCATGGCTTTGCCCAGCTGCCATAAAAACAGGCTTATAAGCTATGTAACATTATATTATCTGATGTAGAGCTAGAGATTTTTTTTGAGAGAGGCCTCATGGCCCTGAAAATTTAAAAGGGGTTTTGTGCAAACTTGAGTGTTGTAACGTATTTGATGCATGAGACACGAGGTGGGGTCTTTGGGAAATTGGGATATTGGGAAAGGAAAGGGTTAAAAGGAGGGAGAAAGGGTAAAAAAGAAAGGGAAGGATGCACATGCAGGTCTGTGGGCACTGTCCTGCTGGCATGCGGGCACAGACTGGTGAGCAGCAAGCTTTTCGCGTCCACCACATGACTCTGCTCTTTAGTTTTCCATTAATTTCCAGGTCAAAACAAACAGACCAACAGACGGACAGCCCAACAGAACCCCAAGCAACACTCCCTGCCATGTTTTATAGCCTGGGGAGAAGCTCGAGATCCTTTAGTAAAGAATAACCACCAGCCAATGCCCATTCCCGCGGCCCCGCCCCCCTCTCACACCTGTAGAGTTGGGAGTGATAGGAGATTTAGGTGCACACCATAGTGTGAATAAGCACTTTAGACTCACTTTCTTTACACTGTAAAACCCCATTTTAAAATCCCATACCTCTTTAATTAAACCAGACAGGCACAGAGACCACACCTCCTCCTCTGTCCCAGAACTGACAGGCAAAGAGAACAACCCTCCTTCAGTCAAACTGACAGGCAGAGTTGCCACACCTTCCTCAGACTGATCTGCCCCCATGCACAAATGCACATAGCCACAGCAAGAAAAGTGAACTCCACATCTATTTCTTCCACATAAAGCAATATAAGGCAGTGTGCTGACTTGTCTACTTTTGTAAACTCTTTACCCTCCTGTTCCTTTTGGGTCTGATTGCTTCCAAAAAGTGACACAGGTGATAAATGACACAGTGCACAAGCTGCCTGCTGCTGAGCCATCGCAAGGGGGGAAAAGAAAAGCTTTTTATAATGTAAGCCAAGGCGATCATGCTTTCCTTTTTCACACAAAAGCTGTAATGGAGTAAACTCTCACTTCCATGAAGTGCTATCTAGTCTCCATTTTGAACAGTGACCTGTTTCAGAGCTATGTCTGCTCTCTATCCTGTTCACTGATTAAAACTGTAAAAATGTGCTAAGCCCGAGACTTCACCTCTATCCAAACCTATAACAGGACTCCTCTGAATCTCAAAAGCTATTTTTCAGATGGCTGACTATGAAACGACCCTCAGTACAGCCTGTTACGAGTTACTTAATAGGCTACTTAAAATTTGCAGATGAGGCTTTTTAAAATGGCTTTTCTCATTGAGTTTCCACTTTTCTTCTAATTTTATGATCCAAAACAGTTTGAACTCTGTACAGAAACCAGCCTGACACCATTCTCAATAGGAAGTGAGCTCCTAAAAAGAAGAAATCCTGTCATTTCCAAGGCTTCTTTCTGCCTCCTTTTTATCTTTCAGTCTCTGCAATAATGCCGATGCCAGGCTCCCTGACAAGTGCTGGCTGAAGAGCGGAGTACAGAATTATCCTAAATTATAAAGATCCCAAACCCCATCAGGCTCTTTCTCAACAATACAGGGGAGCAGGATCGAATTCTAACCCCAGAACATCACAATTCTACAATCAAGCTCTAATCAGCACCACGGACAGCAACATTTTTTTACTCTGGCCTCCCATTTGTTTCAACGTCCTACATGTATCGTAACTTTAATTCAGTTTTATTGAAGATTTTAATTTTGGTGTCTACTGTGACACAAATCTGAGCTCCTTCTGAAGAAATTTTACTGATGGGTCTTTTATGACTCGTCCTCCTCCTGTCACATCAGATCTGTGCAATTGGCCAGGCGGGATAAGTAAACAGAGAGCCAGGGGACGGATTAGGCCAAGCAGACATTGCATTACATTACAGATGGCAGGTTTAGGGCTTGGGATTTGCACAGAGCAAACTTTCAATGGCAGATATCTCTGAGGGAGATGGTTTAGGTCTGATGGATGTGTTATTGTGATAGCCGGCCGATGAAAGAGGTTTGTGATTATCTTTTTCCTAAGCACTCTTTTCATTTTTTTTCCTGCTCTTGCTCCTGACCTCTCTCTCTCTCTCTCTCTCTCTAGTCAGCAGACTTGCATCTGCACAGAATCCAAATGACTGGAATTCACAAACACACTACATGAAAATAGAAATAATGTCATTAAGAGGAGCGAGAAGATATACTTTTAGTGTGTGTGTGTGTGTGCGAGAGAAAGAGGGAGAGAAAGAGTGGGGGTTGGCCGAACATCCCCATTCCCTGCCAGCTAGTCCAAAGCCTGGTGAAGGGTACAAATCAGTGTTAAGAGCAGCGGGTGCCTCTGGCTGATTGGTACATAATTGAGTGGTTTTTTTTTTTTTGTTTTTTTTTCCTTTCCTTCCCTGGATGTTTCTCCAAGGCCTGAGCTCTGATCACTTTAATTTCTGCTTCGACTCGGGAGCTTATGACCTAATCAGAAACTCTCTCACTGTCTTGCCAGGGCCTGCAGGGCCACACACTGTTTAATAAAGCAGGCTTGTGATTAAACTCAGGCACTAAGGAATGCAATTATACTACAAAATGCAGATCCAGCCTTTAATATTGTACTCCTAATGCTCAACTATGATTTTCTGGTGCATACAAATTCACAGGATGTTCTAAAAACCTCATTTACAACTTAAATGATGAAGGTTTTTAAATGCTGGGTTCATTGCTATAGCATATTAGGTCTCTTTTTTTGATCTACTGATTGTTTAACAAATGTTACTGAGTGTCACAACAATATCGGCATCCCCCATGCTTGACCTGCAGCTAGACACAAGCCATTTGTTAATGGGTCAAAAGGCCAAATCTGGCAGTTATAGTCCTGACTACCTTTTTTTTTTTTTGTTAGATGACCTCCTGTAGCCAAAAGCACAGCGGCATAGATCTGTCCTGCCAGAAAGCCTGGCTCCTGTGGGTTGTGTCAGCATCTGTCCTTCTTCTGCCAGCTTAAATGGCAAAATGTCACTGATTCCACAGAAATATCCGTCATAATATCCTTCTTTG
Organism: Heterobranchus longifilis; assembly: GCA_028570985.1. Lineage (NCBI taxonomy): Eukaryota > Metazoa > Chordata > Actinopteri > Siluriformes > Clariidae > Heterobranchus > Heterobranchus longifilis. The sequence goes on from JAOVVB010000008.1 coordinate 24,307,454, forward strand.
TCTCTGCTCCAGCCGGGATGCCTCAATTTTCTGAAACATCTCTCCTTTTTTGTCCTTCCATGGCCAACATATTATTTTCAGTTCTGTAGTTACCATAGCAATGGCAGCCCGTAGCCCTTGACGACCGAGCATTGCAAACCAGAGCCGGAGCGCTGGGAGACGACTGCAGCCTCTTCGTCACCTCCATTTTTTTTTTACCATCTCAACAATTTTCCTGTCTCTTTTGCTCCATCTCCTCAGGCTCTCTCAAATCCCGCTCTCCAATCCCACATTCTCACAATCTTGCAGACATTTTTTGCTCATGTTTGCCAGATCTCAGCACCATTTGTGACCTTTCAACCTTAAAAAACAATATTAATAATAATAATAATAATAATAATAATAATAATAAAATATTTTCCCCCTCCTCTTACCTATTTTAAATCTTCACAATATTTTCCCTCTGCTTTGACCATTTCCCTGGCATTTTGTTTGGTAGAAATGCATAGAATGGAAAATGCATAGAATTAATTTTTACTTGCTATGCAACAATCATTTGAATGCCACCAAGTCAAGATTACTTACTGTCTAATTATAATGTACAAAATATACTTTTAGTCTAATCACCATACAATTACAGAGGATGTATAAATAAAGGCACCAATAATGCATTATATACCCAAGGCTTTGCTTTTCAATTTTCATTTTCCAGCAGAAAATGTATTGCCATGAAATGCAAGCTCTCTATCCTATCACATTTTTGGTTTTGTGTTGCTTGCTGGGGAATTGCACTGAATAAGACCACTCGTACCTTCAGTGGATAACAAGAAGAAGGCGGAGAACATCTTGGGGGACTTCATTTTAAAAACCTCTTTTAATCCATCAAGACTTTTAGTTCCCTACACACCTTGCTCAGAGATACCTGAAACCTTCAGGTCATGCACAAACCTTCAGGTCATGCACTAGACAGTTTAATAACCCATATTCAGACATTTTCCATTAATATATCTTGCCTCATTCATTGCAACATACGCATGAATATCATTATGCACTGACCAACTACAATAGTATAACACTCAGACACTTTTACTGCTAGTAGTGGTGTTAATGCTTTGCTGATCGCACACCATTTTAGTCACTGTGATTCTGATTACTGTATGTTCTCAATGTTCCATGTTATTTTTATTTGTCTTTTACATTTATCACAGTGTTTTCAGAACACTGTTTCATTAGAATCTATACATGTAACATGGCTAGAATTTTAAAGCTCTCCAATCCTTAATGTAAAACATTTTTTATATATTTATACTTAATGGAATATGATTATTACTCCTAACACCAAGGTTTGGTTAAATTCTCAGACCTGATTGATCAGAAGCCATGCATTAGCTTTTGTATAAAAGCACAGCTACTGTAGGACAGCATTTAAAAAAAAAAAGAATACATTTATGTATCAAATTCAAAATGTGTGGAAAGTCCTTTATAAGAATCGTGGAGATCGAGAGAGAGAGAAAAAGTATGTGATGCTGGTGAGGGAATTACTGTTTATCATGGCTACAATATAAGTGATAACAGAAACTAACATGTCTCTTGGACAGCTTTAGATCTTAATTATAAGCTATTACAAACCCGGCTCTTCAGAGATTTCAGAGATTCAGTATGAAACCAGCAGTGGTGCCAGCACTGCATCCTTGCATTTAGGCTGCAGAAGAAATATGTTGTCCTTAAAGCCAGCAGGTCATGCAAACAGAATGCCTTTGAAGCTAGGGGGCATCACAGAGCACGACTATCTTCACCCAAACCTTCACAGAGGCAACCCTAGACCATGCTAGTAACCCCTTACAACCCAGAATCCTTTTCAAACCAGTAGGCTATATGCGACGATTGCAGATCATAACCTCCTGAAATGCCAAGAGACCTTCAGTGCCTGGCCACAGTAAGCAACCAGAAAGAAAGAACTGCAAAGAAAAATGGCTCGCCACAGGGCATGCTTCATGATCCATGAGAAACAGCAGAGAGGGAACACATTCAGATCTTGCAACCCAAGCGCTCTTTAAAGGAGAATGTGCATATTTCATAAAAATGGAAAAACGGCTGCAACAATAGCAAATTTCACACTTCAGCGACCACTGTATTTGCACATACTTAGTAGGGAACACGGATAGGTCTGAGATGGAGCGTGAGTAGCATTTGTTTTAAAACAGGAAACTTGAATTGTTTGCTTCCCTGAAGACATATGATATTTTATTTGTTGGATGTTTTAATTCATTTCCATAATGCCATCTATATAGACCATATAGAAAATCCCCACTGCTGAACAAATACAGACTTTCTTTGCCTTTTTTTATATGCACTGGCCTCTTAGTACATGGAAATTCATAGTTTGCTCATTTTCATGGATGCAAGCACAAGGAGGACATAAAAACATATAGTACACCGGGGAGTCCCTGGGTTTAAAAAGAAAATGAAAAAAAGCATAACCTATTGTTGTTTCAACCTATTGTTAAAACTGAATGCTTGGTAAGAAAGAAAGACAGAAGAAAAGACATAATACAGCCATCTTGAGCTATGTAATGTTAGCAATTATGATGTAGTAATAATAATAATGATAATAATAATAATAATAATAACAATAGTTTTTGCTTTTTTGAACAATATACAGTAATGGTAACATTCACACTTGACACTGGTGACACTTGAGGTACTGTGGACAACCTAAGACAATATGGGCAGACAAGAAGCAGAGGCAGTATAAATGTCTCTGCATAATGTATTATGTTATCCTAAAAGTCAGCAGGTGGTCTACACCGGATGCCTTTACAGCTAGTGAGAATTGCAGACTTGTGCAGAGCAAGGCAAATCTTGGCCAGAATAGGCCATATATTGGGTGGAAGGGGGCATGGCTTATACCTGGCATAGTAGGTCATCTTGTCAACCCTTGCAGGGTACTTGGCTATGACATCAGGATGGCCTCCATAGGCCTCCACTATGTCAGATTACAAAACTGTGTGTCCGAGACAGTGATCTGTAGCATCGGAGCTCCTCAGGGGGCTGTACTGTCCCCATTTTATGTCACCCTCTATACATCCGACTTTCGATATAATTCAGAATCACGCCACCTGCAGAAGATTTCTGACGACTCTGTAGTTGGTGGCTGTATTAAGGACGGTGACATCTCTAAGTACCTGTCCGTGGTGAATGACTTTGTTTCCTGGTGTGAGCCTAATCACATACAACCCAACGTCAGGAAAACAAAGGAGATGGTGGTAGACGTTAGGAGGAGTAAGACCCCTGTGACTCCTATATCTGTCCAGGGGGGAGATACTGTAGTGGACATGGTCTTTGAATACAAATGTCTGGAAGTTCATCTTGACAACAAACTCAACTGGTCACTCAACACAACAGCACTCTTTAAGAAAGGACAGGGCTGGTTGTATTTTCTAAGACGGCTCAGGTCTTTTAACGCCTGCAACACCATTCTTTGGATGTTCAATGAAAATGTTGTGGCGAGTGTCTTTTTTTATGCTGTGGTCTGTTGAGGTGTAACATGAAAGTTTCAGACATAAATAAACTGGACAAGGTAGTTAAAAGGGCCAGATCTGTGCTAGGCATGGAGCTTGACTCTTGAACAATCCTTCTCAGCCCCTATACAGTGTTCTCTCTGACCATAGGAGCAAATTCAACCAGAGACTTGAGACCTTTTCTCCCAATGGCTATAAAATTATACAACTCTTCGCTTTAACATCTACACTATTGAGATAGTAACTGTCAGTAACAATAATGCAATATTCCGTTAATACAATACTGCTTGCCACAGTTATTTACCAATGCTCTTGGGCCATACCACTTTTCAAGTGCAATACTGTATCTGATGTTTACCGGTATAATTTGTACAACACCTTTTCCTTTCCCCCCTCCCATATGCAATAGCTATATACCGAATTATCGTTAGCTTGCAATATGGCATTTAAAAATGTATAGTTTGCAATATGGTATTTACTGTTTTTTAAGACCTGTTTTTTATTTTTTTATTTTCTACTCTCCTCCTTGTTCAATTTATTACTCTTTTCCTTTCCTCCTGGAAAATAACTGTAAACAACTGTAATCAAATCTAAGGAATTTCCCTCTGGGATTAATAAAGTTCTTTGAACCTTAAATAGTGTGGTGAGCAGGGCTTGGAGTAGAGCTAAACTAGGATCTCTTTGCTGTTGACCTTGTCGTGGAACTCTGCTCCTCTGCCTGACTCATCAGCAAAGTGTCTAGCAGTGACTCATACCAGGGGATGGGGAACCCTGTCAGCCAATTCCAGAAAGCTCACCAAGCTTCTGTGTTCATAATAGCTCAGAGATTCTGTCCATCTGTGCACTGGATTGATGAGCTGGGAGAGCACACATCTAATCCACTTCACTTGAGTGGACTTCAGGTCTGCCAGGGTCTTCCATTAAACACAACATTGCAGGATAAATCTGTGTGGCAGAAACTTGCATCTGTCATAAGGGGCTGAAATGTACATGTGTAAATCTTCCTGGGGTAAAACAATAGTGCTGAAAACCTTTAAAAAACTTTATTACATTCTCTCTATCTTTGTTGTTCAGTATTAAGAATTGGAGACGTTTCCAAGCAATCAGCAAACATCCATTACAAGGGTTAAGGCAAAGCCAGAAATGAAAATAGGAAACGGGTCAAAAATAACAGAACAGTACTACCCTGCAATGGAACAACTATAAACCATGATGAAATTTCACAGCTACTAAGCTCCTCCTTAGGTCCTTTAGTGGCTTTAGAATAGGCCTTTGAATCACTGTTTCCACCTCTCCCACAACTCTGTTATTTTCTCTCTCTGTCTCTCTCTCATTCCCACCTACATGAGTCAGTTACCCTCTCAGAGCTCGTTATCTCAGGCTACCTCCCTTTACATTCTCTCTAATGGCCAGTAATAGCTTTTATTTAAAATTAAGTGAGACATCAATAGATGAAACATGCATCAGATTCATCACGCCTATCTCAGCCTTTCTTAGGTTTTCTTTTAGTAAAGGTTTTTGAAAAGAAAATTAGAAGAACTAATGGCACCCTGATCTAAAAGCCAAAGTGTGAGCTGGAGACACCTACTGTGTGAGAAAGCAGCGTGTGTTCATCGCTTCATGTTTCCAACTATACCTTATGAATTAAAAAAAAAAAAAAGAGTTCATACTGAGGATATTTATAAACTTCTCATTGCTTAACGTGTTTCTATGGGAACTGAGCATGTGGTGAGCTCAGAACATGACCAACAAAGACTAAATGTGTCATATCTGCCATTATTTCTGTTTTGTTTGTTTTTTTTCTTTAAAGCCAAAATATTCTCTAAATTATTTGCTAAATTTAATTGAAATAAACAATATTTATATTTACATAATTATAAAATACTATATGGAATTTAATTATGTCCTAATTATACAACAGTTAGCTCTGACCGAGTTATCTGATTGGACGAGAGGAATTCCACACATAGTGATATAGAGCATAACAGAACTGGGACATTTAATTTTACGTATCACTTCATATTACCAGTGTTCTACAATCATTTATCAGTCCAAAGATATGCATTTGAGCTGCATGTGTTTGTATTGTTAAACACACAATGTTGCTGAGCCGAGCAGACTGGTACACAGATGCCAGGAAATGGATATAAGGGGGAAAGTGCTCTTTTATTTTATTTTAGTGCAGGAAGCAAGGAAGAAAGAATTCAGCAGGTTAAGTGTGTGGGTGGAAGCAGTCAATCAGTCAAGGACCAATGTCCGTGGAGGCTGAAGGCAGGAAAACGGAGTTTTGCAAGAAGTGTAGGCTTCTCAGATCATGTTCTAAGATTCTCAGAGCGATCCGATTCTGAAAAGGCAACACGAGAGAATGAAATCCACATGAGTGAGGCACCCAGCACACACAACTCACTGGACTGCTGTCTGGTTGGTCCTTTATGGGCTGCCAGTGACTGTGGGATGGTTAGAGAAATCCGATGTCAGTCATGGAGAGATAAGGTGCCTCGTCCCTCTGAGTTGCATAGTGGAGCTGGTCAGGGTGCTGAAGGAAATCCTCAGTTTTAACTTCCTGGTTGCTGCTGCATCTGGCCAGTGGTGATGCAGCATTATATCTATTAAATGTTAGGACGTGGCTGGAGCTCCATGCAGGACAATGGGCAGGACAAAGGGCATTGGTACAAGGAGGAGGGCACATGGTCTATGGGTCGAAATTCTTGTGGTTGTGTTAGTCGGTTGTTCAGCCTGGGCCTTTTCCACGTGCTCTCGCACGATAGGAAGTACGCGGCTGATTTTTGATTGCATGTTTTGTACATGCTCTACTATAAAACAATATGAAAAGTCTTTTCCAGAGGCATGGGCACTCTTTTCTCTTGGTGGTGGCGAGGTTTGGGATGTTTTTCCCCTCCTCTTTCTGTGCCCACATTTAGCCCTAGGAGGAGAGGAACAGGTAAGTTTGGCATGACTCCTGCTTTAACCCTGTGGTTCCCCTGTCAGCTTAGCACCATGACGTGGTGGCGGAGACCTCCCTCTGTTCGCCGTGCATCGTGATTGAAAAAGGACTGCATTGCCATTTGTCAGGAGAAACATACTCCAAGCGAGCTAAGGTGATTACACTTCCTGTGTCGATGAGAGCGGAGCAACACACACACACACACACACACACACTAAACATTATTTGCAGATTAAAATGATAAAACACTTATTCTTAAACAAATACACTTAGTGTTTAATATAAACAATAACAAAACAAAAATACCCATAAACAATGTCTAGGCAGATATTTAATTTATTATCAGACTTTTTAAACAAATTATTGTAAAGCACATACACAAGCTTACATATTTACAGATTACAATCACTCTTAATCTTATTTATGATTAGTCTTTTTAAAATTAATTATTGTCAAACACACAGATTAAACCTTATTTATGGAAAAACAAAGAGGTAATATCTAAACCATAGATGCTTGAACTTGAGTTTACACATGCGGGTCATATAGGCAAAGAAATACCATTTGTTTTTATGGTTGTTTTTATTACCAGATAGATAATAAGAAAACATAGAACATTGTTGTTGTTGTTATTATTATTATTATTATTATTATTATTATTATTATTATTATTAATAATAATAGTAGTAGTAGTAGTAGTAGTAGTAGTAGTAGTAGTAGTAGTGGTAGTAGTAGTAATAATAATAATAATTATTATTATAATGATAATAATAATAGTTCTTTGTAAGTTATTAAGATACAACTCAGTGTTAGACCTCCAAACAAGCAGTCTGGCACTGAGTTTTCCACGGTATTTGCTATGTTGCACTATTGCTATCTTCTCCAGTCTACACACCACTTTCTGTTTTACATAGGCAAAGAAATATCAAAAGCACAGGTAATCACGTGTTTATATGGTCATTTTCAAATGATTTTATGATTATATATAATAATGATTATCATTTCTATGATTTTTTTCTTCTTTTTTTTGCGACACCATTCTTATATTTCAGTAGTGGTAAAATGTGTTTTAAAAATGATAACTTTGGTCTTGCATGACAAATCTAAAAACCTGAGCACTCCCACCATCAACACAACCCACCCATATTCACAGATTTATTTATTTATTTATTTATTTTAAATCGGTCATTAACCAGGGTTGTATTTCCAGCATGGATCTGTCCTGCTCAAGTTTTAAGGGGTTAAAACCTTATGATCACAGTTAGGTCAAATCCACTGCTAATACGTGCTTTAATGGAATACATGCAGATTGGTGTTTCCAAATTGAAGTGCATGTGTGTGTGTGTGTGTGTGTGTGTGTGTGTGAGTGATTAGGTTTTGAGCTGGACTGGCACACTGTCCAGGGTAAACCCCGCCTGGTGCCCCCATGCCCAGGGTTAGGCTGCAGGCCCCGTGTGACCCTGTACATGATAAGCAGTATAGAGAAAAAGTGTGTGGTAAAATTTCAACAAATTCAAAAAGACAAAAAAACAGGTGTGTATTTCACTTGATGGTTTTGTTCTCTTATTATGTAATTCATGGTATCGAATATGTCTAAGAAATGGATTAAATGTAAATACTCGCACATAAACCAGCAAAAAAGGAACAACTTCAGAGCAAGGACGTTAATAGTGCACTGTCATCCCAAAAAGAATTATAATTATGGTTCGCCTTGCTTGCCTGTGCACTCTGAGTAATAAACAGCCTTTGCAGAAAAAGGAGCCACACTGCAGAAAAGGTGTTTGGAAACGTTTATTTCCACTTATCCATCTTGCAGATATCGTATCATGGCTCTGCAAATGCATCATTATATACATTTATTTATTTATTTTTGATTTTTTTTTTCAAAAAGTATCATAGCTTAAGTGCTGAAAGTGCTGTCTCGAGTGTGGTTTCATCCTGATGATTCAAAGCCATAAAAACACGCTCAGTGATGATCACTTGGCTGCAGCGGGGTTCTGATCCGAGCCACAGTCACGCCACTTGCTGGCTCGGTCAGGCACAAAGGCCTCAGTGAGACGGCATGCTGTTTACTCTGCAAGGAATGTATGGCTGCTTTCATTTTTCAGCAGGACACATCAGTGGGACACCAGAACAAAGGCGTGCGGCATGGGAGCCATCAAGAAAATGGACAATTGGCAGGAAAACAAAAATGAATGAGAAACTTTTTTTTCCTGCTGTTGATTAGACCGGGTGTGGTGTGTTTTCAAGATGATGAGATAAGAAATAGAAGTGGATCAAGTGAACAACATCATGTCAAGAGAATAATATTGTAATTGTAATGGAAAGACAAAATGGGGGGAAAGAATGGTGAAACAGCCCTGGTGATGTTTTGCCATCCAGAACAGTTGTAAGGTTCAGCTTTGCAAATTGGATGGGGGAATTTGCTTCCCACTGACATCCTGCGATGATATGTCATGCTGCATAAGCAAACCTTGGTCTTTTTCCTGGGAAATGACAGAAAACTGCGAGGAGGGAAAAATTATGGTCAAATTCCCTAAAGTAGCCACTCACCATCTTTATTTCAGTTTTCTTGTCTTTTTATACTAATGTCAACAGCTCTAGGGTTTGTCGTTTATGTATGTACTGTATACATATATATGCATATTATATAATATGCAAGTTCAAGTTGTTTCCTAATGAGGCCTACTGAGGATTTTGTCTTTTAAATGAGTGAAATATGTCCTGTGCAGGTGACATTTACTTTATATTTGATATGCAAGTGGGAAACAAAGGGTGGGAAATATCACTGCAAATAGATTTACTTGGCACAGAGATCAGTCTGCATAAAGCATTCTGCAATGAACGTATTAACCAGTTAGCATATGTAATGTTTTGCATGTATTTTTCTCAACTCACTTTCTTTCAGGAGCAAAGTGATAGATTGTTAAGCTGCTATTTATTATATTGAAGTTATTATTATATTGAAGATATTATTATTATTATTATTATTATTATTATTATTATTATTATTATTGATTTTATAGTACATTTATATATGATTTGCATGGTTAGTTTAACAGTTGACGGATGATGGTGGATTGACACATTACATTAAAATACCTTGCCAGAAAGTGCTACTAGTGTTAAATCTATAGACATCATATTCTGAAACAAATAAACGCAAATCAACAAGTGCTACCAGTATGTCAGAAAATGCTACCTCTAAGAAAACTGTAATTTCTTTTTCTAAGTGCAATCACAATTTAAATACTATAGCTTAAAATTAGCGCAGGTGGATATAACTTATTTTTTATTCTATTTATATATATTTTTGACATGCATACAGTAGGACATGCTTACATGGTACAGTATGATCAAAAAAGACAGAATACTGGCTTCAATATTAGGAATATAAGAGTAAATGACACTACAATGAGTAAACTTGTGTGAGAATGACCTGTCAAAGTTAGTGTCTGTGTAAAAATAAAATAAAACAACGGCATAAAATGTATTAATTGTCAATAATCAATGCTAAGATCAAAACAGTATGTTTTATGTACCCTAATTGTCAACAGTACAAAATGATCATTGGATATATTAATGTGCGTAAAAAAAAAACCCTTTAAGGAACATGATCTGATTGTTAGATGTTAGATTACTGGAGTGCACAAATGACTTTGTTAAATAGTTTATAATTTAATACAATTAAAAGACATAAATTAAACTTTGCAGGAGTCCGTGCTGGTAATTTTGAGTCACTTGAGTCTTTATTTATTTATTTATTTATTTATTTATTAATTTTTTACTAAGAACTTGACATAGAAAATACTAGCATCGTTTTTTTCAAAAAAACAAACACAAACAAACAATCGAACATCTAGCCATCCTACACTAACTTCCGTCCTCTCCCTTACACATCTGCAGAACTTCCTCCATGCTGCTGATCTCATAACATCTGCTGGCTTTTTCAAGGGGGGTTTGGGGTTCAGTGGGTCAGTCTCTGCTGAGGGACCGAGGCAACGTTTGTCTTAATTACCCAACTGAAGCAGCGCAGCTGTCTGGTCGCTTTATGAAATTGTGTCTGAGCATCAGATTACAGATCAGGCAAAGTCCTCTGGGTTTGCTGCGTGACTGCCTGCCTCCATACTGATCTCTTCATCAGCGAGTTTCATCGTCATCTCCCTGGAAGGAGCTCCAGATATAAACAATCTCCCTCTCACTCCTCCTAAAAGGAGCATCTCGCACTATTTGCAAAATAGATTCTAGATCGTCTGGGGAAATCTGCCACACAGATTAAAATTTTAACAAATTCAAAAAGACAAAAAACAGGTGTGTATTTCACTTGATGGTTTTGTTCTCTTATATTATCCACTTAGGCAATTAAAATAAAATGCATGATTTGTCTCCTGCAGGGGCTACACTGATATCTACTTCAGAAACGACATTTTATATTTTATATAATTTAGCCCATACTACATAGAAAAAAGATTTAGTAGAATAAGGTGTGGGGTGTTTCTATATAAATTTAAGCTATGTAACTCGATTATGTAAAGACACATCATCCCTAAATTTCCACACATAAGATTTTGGCAAAATCTGTCACAGCATTGAACATTGTCAACCTGCTTCTTTGATCCTTTGGAGTTTAATCTAATCTAAGTTCCAGCACCAAACACCTGAACCAAGTAATGAAAAAATCAAAACCCTGTATTTTATATTTTCCTACGCCACCCCTACTGTATCCCTCCGCCCCCCTATTATCACCTTTGTTTTGTCATACTTATTTGTGTGCTTGTATGGGATAAGAGCTACAGCCCGTAAGACCTATTCAGACTCAGCAGCTTTATTGTTAAGGAAAACCCAAAATTGTCATGATAATCCATAGCATTTGTCAAAACATGACACCGGGTAGGCAACATCAAATGAGGATAATCCAGGAGAGTAAACTATAAAAAAATAAAATGTGTTGAAAAAGTGGGAAACATAAAATGAGGCTTAGCAATGAGACTTAATTAGAATAAATAGAACAACCTATTAAAGTCTAAATGTACAGTAGAACAATTGCATATGTGATGGAACAGATTAATGACAGGAACAGGGCTAAAGCAAGAACAAGAAGCAAATAAAAACATGTTACAACATGAGCACAAGTGTGCTAACGGGATGTGTAACACAGGCAGAGAAAAATCCAAAGATCTTAAATGACGTATGTATGTACGAATGTATGTATGGATGGATGAATACATGAATTGTGGGATGGATGGATGGATGAATACATGAATTATGGGATGGATGGATGAATAGTTGGATAGATACAGTGGACAGACATTTTTGCCTCATTTCATATGCATTTGAGCTTATTCCCATCTTAAAGACCAAAATAGTGGGTGGAGATTATTTTAATAAACCATTTCTCTCCATCAATCAATGTGATAATGTGTAATTATTCAGGCTCCGTGCACAAACTGTGCAACGACTGCTCTTATTTCCGGCTGTAATAGCAGTGGGTGTGAGACGAGTGTCTGCAGATACTCATGAGCTGATGGAATCCTCTCTGGACATCACCCTATATCCCTATAACGCTCATTACTGTCAGTATCAGGCACTCTGATCGTGTATTAGAGCATGATCAAATCTATCAATGGATTAATAATTTAAGACATTATCTAAGAACTATCAGGGTTGACCATTACATTACAGTATGTCCTGTGGTTTCCTTGATAAGAAAAAGAAAAAGAATCTGTACTGTACCATCATTGTTTGCACCTCATTCTGAGTAAGGACATTTGTTAAATGGTGTAAATGTGGAAGACATTATATTAAACTCATATATAGAGGGTGTGTCACTCTATGTAATTATCCAGCACTGCTGTTATTGATTGGCTGCATAAATCTACAGTGCTGAGCTTCTTAAACTTACTCCTTCATACCATTCTGTGTATTTTTTTTTCTTCTTATGACCACTGGTGGAGCTGTTGTACTAAGTTTAAAAAAAAAAATCTCTAAAACATACACTGATCAGCCATAAGAATTACACCAAATAACAATAACATTGGTTATCAATTATATACCAGGCAAACCAGTGAAAGGATTATGGGAACCCAAGACTCATTTATGCCTGTGTCGCACCAAAGGTCAAATCCTGTCTGATTTTACAGAAAACCCAATGCTGGACATGACAAAAAGGTATCAGAACACCCAGTGCATCACATCCCACCAAGCACGGGCCCCAGCAGGCAAAGAGCCCAAGGCTGCCACCCTGGCCTCCCTGATCCGATCAAGCACCCAAAGGATCCACTGCCAATATCGTGGTGCCAGACACCAGAGCACACAGCCAGAGTCAGAGCTGTCCAGGTAGCACAAAGGAAACCTACACAATCCTGGACTTAGTGTGTTGCATTTTAATGTCATTAAGTAAGACAGTCTGAAGAAAATATATAGGCCTACAGATGTAAGCCAGAATGTTTTAGACTAGATATTCAGATAATTACCTATTTATTTACATGGTGATGTATTTCTTTCTGATTTTGATGAAGGCAGTTCCTAAGGATGCTTGAAATAGTGTTCCTTTTTCTCACAAGCTTTATATGACTACTTGCCAGCATGAAAGTAAAAACCTTCCACCCACATGATTTTGTTTTTAAAATAAATCCCAGTCCTGATACACACCTGTAGTGTGAAAACAAAAGCTTCTGTATTTGTATCACTTGAGACTACATTGTCTGTTCATTCTGAATATTGCATTCTTATTGGGTTGCATCCCTCGTCTGTGGCCATCCACTGCTCTGAAATGCAAATGAGAATGTAGCTGCTTTTGTTTTAAGCGCCATACATTCCCATGCTGAAATCTGCCTTTGAATAGCCATGAAAGCGACACAGCAGGTCCGGCAGTCCATCGAGGCTCTGAAAGAGACTAAAGCATCAAAAATTGGTGCCCCTGGACCATCTGTCTGGAGCACAATGTGAACAATTAGCATACAGTAAAAAAAAAATACAAGGATGGCCCGATAGGAGGACACAGCCGAGATTCCGGGAACATGACAATGTGTTTGAAACTCATTTACTTACATAAATGTTCATCCCACTGCCGGTTTTGTAGATATGCTGTCTACAGGAGGTGAGACATGCTGTTTAGGGCAAGATTGTTCTCCACCGTGTCCTAAGAACATAAGAAATTTAGTGGATTTTGTCAGGTGAATGCAGCTGAACTAGAACATGAGGTTTGGGAGATTCATCCACATTATATTTAGCTGTATTCTTATTTAAGAAGCTTTTAATGCATGAAGGAAGATATTTCAGCTCCTTGAATGAATACTACAAGTTCATGTGGAACTAAATATATAATATAATGTATTATAAACTGGGTTATAATATATAGCTCTTTGAGATAGCAAACAAGAGTTCAGTAATATGACAAAAAAAATCAATAATTGGCATATTTGTGTGCAGCATGTCATTCCACAGTTAAGAACACATTAACTGCATGATTGAAAATGCTGCTCACTGTTGGAGCTCGGCTCAAGAGGCCCAAAAAAACAACTTGCTTATGATCAAGCTGACGACTCCGTCCTGATTATTAATCATTACCATAATCAACAAAAAAGTCTTCTACTTAGATCTTTAATTTATTTTAATGTGTTGTCATTTCAGAAATATTAACCTTACAGTGACGTTGTTGAAAAAGTACTAAAGTCAACAAACAGTCTCTTAAATTGGGCCAGCTTTATATCATCAATGATCTAGGGAAGATGAGCTGAATCATGGGGGGTCTTCAAGTCAAAAGTTGAATGAAGGTGTAAAACTGATTGACATTTACTTCAAGCACAACATTGTGGTAAGACTCTTAGACGCAATAAAATACTTAGAGTGAATGTTTTAAAAAAGGTCCATTCGTGAAAGGTGATTTCAGGCGTGGTGGCTCGGATCCTGTGAATGTTCAATAAGTGGAACGCCTTATCCTTGGAAATTGATGCCAAATTTGCTGCCAAAATGCAGAAGAGACGCACCTGCTTGTGGGAACTGTACACGCAATCACTGACCAACACCACTTGCACATTACAGGTAGTCAGCTAAGAGTTATTGCCACATCCCACATAAAGTCCTGACTTCAATCCAAGCCATTACCATATGTTTGGGCCATTAAAGGCCCTCCTGGGAGGCCAGCGTTTGACATGAAGTAGGCAGTCCGATCATGCTCCAGTGTATTGAAAACTATCGTGGTGTCCAAGCACTAGTGAAACTCTGGGATAAGTGCATTAGTGTAGCAGGAGATTATATAGAGAAATAATACGTTTTCTCGACATTTTATCGACAGAGCGACTTAAGTCGTAAATATTTACTCATTGTAAGTACATACAGTACAGGCCAAAAGTTTGAACACGCCTTCTCATCTATCTGTCAATGTGTTTTCTTTATTTTCATGACCATTTACATTGGTAGATTCTCACTGAAGG
>JAOVVB010000008.1:24380632-24393000 GCA_028570985.1 Heterobranchus longifilis
TAAACCTGGTGGCGGGTCAACAGAAAAATTCTCACTCACATCATGTTAACACAAGTACAGGCCAAGTCCGCTTGGAGAGGAGAAAGAATTAATCACAGCAAAAGCAGTGCCAAGGCTCATGAGAGCTTTTTATTATGTCAGCCCCCTCCTCCTAAATATGTCGTCTGGATTTAAAGGCAGTAAACATGATTTGATCGGTCTGAGCTGCAGCAATGTGTAATGTCCTGCATTTTTGTTTTGCAATGTGTGAATATACAGTATACACTGCCTGGCCAAAAAGATAAATAAATAAATAAATAAATAAATAACACACTTACTGGCCTAATATGATTAATATTTCACTGGCCTGCCTTTAGCACTGATTAGAGCATACATTCGCTGTGGCATTGTTTCGCAACATCATAAAATTTCTTTCTGTTTGGAGTTTACAATACCTTTTGGCCGAGGTCTTGCTTCAAGGATGGAGGAGTTTTACTGCGTAAAGTCTTCCTTCCCCAGCGCATTCCAAACATTTTCATTGAGGTTAAGGTCCTGGAATATACCTGTGGCATCATAGATGTGATAGCCTGGTCATTCAGTACGTTCAGGTCGTCAGCTGGCTTTTTTTTTTTCATTTTATTGCCACATAACGTTGCTGAGTCTAGACCTGAGCAACTGAAGTAACCCCAGATCATAACGCTGTCTCCAGAGGCTTGTACAGTGGACACTATGCATGATGGGTGCATTACTTCCCTTCGTACCCTGACACACCCATCGCTCTGACTAACAAGTGTTTTTTTTACGGACACACAGCTGTTTAGTCCCAATCCTGTGAGTTCCTGTCACATTGTGTGTGTGTGTAAAATGCTTTTACTTTCACTATTAAACATAGCCCTGATTTCTACTAAACATGATTTATGATGGAAAGTTTAAATGATCTTCACATTTATTCCATGATCTAGTTCACCACTATCCTTCCAGGATTTAAGCATGTCTTGTACAGTTCTAAACACAATCCCAATACTTACAGCAATCTCGTTTTCTTTGCCTGATGCAGGCTATTCATTTGACCATTCTGACCCACAGCAACATCTTTTCCACAACAACAGGACACATCTTTTGACATAGTTGTTCAAGAAATGAGAAGCTCCTCACTGGATTAGTTAGGGTTAAAAGAATGATGCAGCTACATTTATTATGACAGATGCAAATAATCTTTTGAGCTCACTATATGTACAGTATGTGTGCATTTGTGAAATGTCCATATATGCTAAGACGTAATTATTAAGATTTTATGCTTGAAGTAAGTCATAGGCTATGTTTGGAGTAACATTATCTGATTATTTTCAATGATTTGGTGGTGTTGATGTATAATATTATTATTACAATGTTATACTTTATTGTTGATTAAAAAAGTACAACCATATTGCTCTAAAATAGAGATTAAAAAGTGATATACTACAAAAAAACATTTTAAATAAATCATTAAAATGTCATTCGTGCCCTGGTGCTAATGTTTTTCCATGCTAGTTAACCTCATTTAGTGCATTTATTAATTTGATGCTAGTATTTGATGAGTAAAGTGCAGCCTGCTAAGAAACCTTGTAAAATGATGTTTTTTTTTTTTTTTTATATATACCTGAGATAAGTGATAAGATCTGCTTAAAGGCACATTTTCTTTAATTTAACTTTAATTAAAAATAACTTTTAGTAAAAAAATTCTAATCGGTTTTTAACCGGCTAAAAAACACTAATTGACTAGCATTTGCCATTTAGGCATCACCATGGTAATCTCAACATTGACAGCAATCATTCTGCTCTCTCTTTCTCTCTCTGTCAATCTGTCTCTCCTTAATTGTGGCATTGCCATGTCCCTTGGCATCATTTGATTAAGTGACATCACTGCAATCACTTCCTGATTACCCTCATTTTTCCTTTTCTTGTGTTTTTTCTTTTTTAAGAATCAATATAAAAAAACTAACAAACTGGCAATATCTCAGAAACCGGACCAGATTTAAATGCTGCCTCTCTAGCCCTAATCAACAGTTGGACCTTGTGTGTAATTCAGTGTTTCTTATTGGGACACGCACCTGCTTCCACAATACTGTATAATCTAAGACTGATGAGGTGTATACATTCAAAGACTCACATGTGATGGGTCTGTGGTCCTGGAGCCTAGGGATGGCATCATCAGGCCATGACCGTATAGTCCTTACTCTGAGTCCAGCAGTTTTATTCCTTTGGATATACTGTACTTTGGATGTAGCAGAAGTGACAGATGGTCAGAGAGGCCAAGGGGGAATAAACAGTACCTGTGCAATGTTTTCTTTGTGGATTTAAATTCACATGTAATTATCTTTAAATGAATTATTATAATTTTTTTACATTATTATTATTATTTTTTTACATTATTCATTTTTATAACCCCAAACCCCCCCCCACCCTGAAAAGATTCATGTTTTTCATGTAATTACACTCATATGATTTTTATTTATGATGTCATTTTTAGGTGAATTTTGGGTAATTAATGTTTTTTTCCACATAATTTATTTATATTTGTTCATGATTTTTTTATGTGATAATTCTTTTACAGTTCATATATTTTTCCAAAGATTATTATTATTTATTTTTTATTGATTCATGATTCATATATTCATAGATCTTATATATGTGATATGGCACGGTGGCTAAGTGGTTAGCACAGTCACCTTGAACCTCCAGGTTCCCTGGCTAAGGTCTGGGTGCATGGAGTTTGTATGTTGTCTCCGTGCTAAGTGGGTTTCCTCGGGGTACTCCAGTTTCCTCTAACAGCCAAAAGACATGCAGATTAGGCTAATCGGTGTTCCCAAATGCCTGTAGTGTGTGAATATTGACTGGTGGTCCTACCACAATTGTGAAAAAGGAAATAAATACAAACAACACCACTGCCTCCATGTTCCCTAGTTGGACTACAGAATGGATGGTTGGATATGTGATTTATTTATTATTCATTGTTTACTATTTATTGTTGTGCATAATTGTTTAGTGATAAGTGCTGTTGCCTCACATCTCCAGGACTGGGTGTTTAAATTTCACCTCCAGTCTGTGTGTGTGGAGTTTGGATGTTCTCCCTGTGGTAAATAGATTTTTCTTGAAGTACTCTGGTTTCCTCCTCCAGTCCAGAGACATGCAGTGTAGGCTGACTGGTGTTTCCAAATTGCTCATTGTGTGTGAGTGTGTGAGTGCCATGCAATGGCATCTCATTCAGGGTGGTCTCTGCCTTAAGCTCCCTGGGAGAGGATCCAGGTCCCTGCAACCCCATGATAAGCACTATAGATAAATTATTTCATAAACTTCATGCACTTTTAGGACATGACATTAAAACACATTTTTTTTTAAATGTAATCACAAATTACTCACATTATTACGTGTATAAAAATAGTCTAGCACATATCTCAAAACAAAATAAATACAAAAAATAACTGCGCTTATGTAAAGCTCATATCCTGATCTCCGCTCAACTGGAGCAGAGTCTTCCTCACTTTGTTTCTGCCTCGTTTGTCTTATGAACCCAGCAGCGGGTTTTTCTGCCTCTGACCTGAGTATGTAGCGCTAAAAGGCTCCACTGGGCTTCATGATGGAGCACAAACACCACGCTCGGCCCGTGTGTGTGTATATGTGTGTGTGGGAGAGAGACAGCTGCTCTATTCCGAGACCCACAGGGGAAAATCAATGGAGGAAAAGTGGGAAAATGAGACAAACACTGAAAACAAACTGCCATTCAATATGAGGACAGCAGCAGTCTCTGTCTCTCTCTTGTTAGGAGAGATACGGCTGTGTCTCAAATGACTATAGGAATCCAGCACACACTCTGAGTGAGTGGGGAGACAAAGCATGCATACTGTGATGGACAGGAGAAACCAACTGATACATTTTTTATATGACAGCTACTGTAGGTGAATAGATTGTCATGGCGTGTGCCTGTGATGGGCCTGTGCCCAAATCTATTATCGCTCCTCGCTCACTCCGTAGGCTCCCTAGGTAGGCGGCACCCCCTTCTGCAGGTATGCAAAGGGACGGGGCCAACTATTCCGGCTGGCTGGCGATAATTAATGTTAATAGGATCTCAGGCTTGCTTCCCATTATAGAAGCAAGGCACGAAGTTTAGTCCGGGGTCCGGGAAGAACGTAATGCGGTGGAGCAGAAGAGAGTGGCATGTGAGTGAGGCGATGTGACGTGCCCCAGGGACTTTTAAAAAAGGACACTGGAATTCCGCCCTTTGAAATAACTGCGTAAGCTCCCGCGGCACCTTCACTCCCACGGCGAGCCTGCCTTCGCCAAAAAGGCCGCAAGAAAGGCTGGGTTAAGGCCCCCAATCCCAGCCGGGAAAGCTGCCCAGCCATCGGACGTCAGCGAGGACTCCTGCCTGAGGCTGCGCCCAGAGAGAGCTGGGATGGGCCAAGCCGGCCATCGACAGCGGGAGAAGAACCATTTAGGGAGCGTGCAGGAGCACTACATCCGCATGCTCCATTCTGCCACTCTGCACACCGCCACTTTTCGCCAGCCAGGCCCCATGCCAGCTGCCTCCGGACCTGCACGTGCACATTCCTTCCTTCCTTCCTCTTTCTTTCCGTTCTCCTTCCTTTAATGTCCTCCTTCCTATCCATCACATGCATTGAAGAAAAATGGTACAAAATGGAACTGGACAGAGGACTGTCAGAGAGCATTTGAGGAGATCAAAAAGGATCTTACCAAAGCTCCAATTTTAGCAGTACCAGATTTCACGTTGGCTTTAAAAGTTCAAACAGATGCAAGTGACACCAGGAGCGGTATTGACTCAAGAATTTGATGGTCAAGAACGTGTCATAGCCTATGCGTCTGTTGAGAGGAGACGAACAAGCTTACTCAGCTCCAGAGTAAAGGAGCAAAGGAGTGTTTAGTGTTTAGTAGGAGTGTGGTGTCATGGAAAGATTGAGACACTATTTGGAAGGTAGATGTTTTGAAGTTTTAACTGACCATGCAGCACTTACATGGGCTTTTAATCATCCAAAACCTTCCTCAAGATTGGAGAGATCGATTGCAAGGGTTTAATTTTGTTGTTTGTTACAGGAAAGGTCAATGTAATGTTGTACCAGATGCCCTGTCAAGAAAACATCAATTAGAGACAAACTTAATTATGGTAACCACAGCGATTCACTCATCCACCATCACCAATGATCTTCCAGTGGATTTGTCTCAGCTTGCACTAGCTCAGAAAGATGACACTTTGAGAACACTTTTTATTGAGGAAAATTATGTGTTGTTCAGAAGTGTTCCTGATGGTAAGAAAGGTCAGAAGCTGCAAGTTGTTGTTCCTGATGTTTTTAAAGCCTTGTTTTTAAGATATGCACACAAGAATCAATTGAGCGGTCACCTTGGAAGTTTTAAAACTTTAAAGAGATTGTTGGATTTCTCTTTCTGGCCTGAGATAAGGAAGGATATATGGAGATATTGTAGAGAGTGTTTGGCATGTCAGCAACACAAACCTACCACCTCTAAACCTGCGGGTCTTGCAGAACACTACTATTGTTGAGCCCGGATATATGCTGGGAGTTGACCTGATGAGACCTTTTCCTCGCAGCACCAAACAGCATGAGTATCTGATGGTCGTCGTGGACTATTTCTCCAAATAGGTGGAGTTATTTCCGCTTCGCTCTGCAAAAGCACCAACAACTGCAAAGATCTTAGTAGAGGAGATCTTCACACGATGGGGTACTTCTGTTTTCTTGGTTTCAGACAGAGGAACACAGTTTACTTCTAACGTTCTCAAACTTGTCTGCAAGCAATGGAATGTAACCCAAAAACTAAATTTATTTCTTTGGGGATTTTGTGTACTACACTTAACACTTAACATATATCCACTATACTGAAGGGCACTTCAGGTACTGTCTGATAGAGCAAGAAAGTTAGAATAGCTTGG
Organism: Heterobranchus longifilis; assembly: GCA_028570985.1. NCBI lineage: Eukaryota > Metazoa > Chordata > Actinopteri > Siluriformes > Clariidae > Heterobranchus > Heterobranchus longifilis. The sequence goes on from JAOVVB010000008.1 coordinate 24,386,550, forward strand.
ATAAAATAACCTTGGGATAACGTCGAAATAATGGCACTAACACAATGATGCTAGCATTGACATGTTTAGACTTTCTTTTGTTCTGTGTGAAGTTTGCATTTTTTCCCTGTGCTTGGTGGGTTTCCTCTGTGTACGCCAGTTTTTTTCCAATTGACAAAGACATGAGGTCTAGGGTGACTGGTTGTTAAGCACTTATACTACTTTCTTCATTCTATGTTTATGTCTATACACTGCTCAGACACAAACAAAGTTCACTATCTGTATTTAACTAAGCACTTAAGATGCTTCCATTGGATAATTACTGCAGTGATTATTATGGTTCAACAAATTACTTAAAACATGTCAGATAACATATCCTGTGGTCAGGGCAAGGATGTTACTCGGTTTCAGAAGTGTCATAAGTATTATAATCCGGGGTGGTCCTGTTGGTAAGGTCTATATTTAGCAATGTTATGTGCCAAAAAATTAGGTCAACTGACGACCTGGATGGTACTGAATGACTTTGTTTTTCTGTCAAAATATTTTTCTTCACTGATGGCACAGGCATATTGCAAGAGGACAATGCCAGGACTCATCAAGCTTAAATTGTGAAAACTTGGTTCAGGGAGGATGAGACATCATTTCAAACATATATTGGCCACCACAGGGTTCAGACCTAAACCCCATTGATAATTTTTCTCAGACTCTCTCAGGACCTTGGAGAGAAATTAATGCAACTCTGAACAGAAATAAATGTTGTGACATTGCATAGGCTTATCCAAAATATGTCTTGATTGGATGCAATTTAATACTATGCAATTAAATGTAATATTGCAGTGTACAAGCAATTAAATATTAGTGTGCGAATATGCAAGTTTTTAAAAAAAAATTTATGAAGTAGATCAAAGAAAAGCTCAGAATTGTGCTCACTTCTACCGAACGTTTAAGGCTGAAATGTTATATCCAGTTTAGTCTTATATTATCACCCTACATGCTGCTGTGAAGCGAATGAGTTACTGTTAGTCATCTCTCTCACACTGAGCTCCATGATTCAGCTTATATCTGTTACTTTGGTCTTCTTCAAAATGTGAAATCGTCTCCCACACACACTCATGCACACACATGCACGGACACATGAAGTCAGAGATAGGGAGTGAGAAAGAGAGAGAGAGAGAGATCATATTTCTGCTATGTTTACTCGGATCACTCTGTGTACACTGACCTAAAAGGTTTGTTTCCTTTGAGCTGTTGTCCCATATTTTCCTGCTGCTCGCCATGTTTGATTTTTACTCGTGTGGGTTCTTTTGCAGATCCCCTAGGCAGGAACTCAGCATCTGCTCATGTTCTCTATCAGATTTTTTTTTTTTAATTTAAATTCACTTTATAGCCACAGACAACCTCAGATTAACCCACAGAGTAAAGTCAGACTGCAGGTGATTTACTGTTTTTAAGATCATATTTCATGATTTCACATTTGTGCAATTTCCATTAAATTTTTTTATATTAGATATTATATAAAATATTTGGCAGGTACTGTAAATGACTTTGAAATGACCCTCTAGTGAATGGTATAAGGGGGCAATCCAGTGAATTACGTACATGTTTGAATGAATGTGCATTGCTTTCAATACTTTAATAATTATTGTTTTTATCTTAATCTTAATAATACATTTTAACTCACACTTTAACAAAGAATATAAAAAATGCCATGTATCCTATGCACACATTACACTTCCATGGCCTTGCTTTAGAATATTCTGGTGATAGACACATAATCAGTGATGTAACCTGCAGTCATCGGATGTTTTAATGTCTTTGAACATCAGACACCCATCGACCCAACCGGGGAAGATCAGGTGCTGGCTTGTGTTCAAGGAATTTATATTCCAAGGATTACACTGCTCATCCGTCAGCTTTGCCTAAATTTCTAATGCAACTAGAACCTTACAGATTTTGCCAGTGACTAAGGTCCCCACGGGCACATTAATGAATGCTTATTACCAGTGGATTAATTTGGATTTCACAACACACCTCAGCCAGGTCTGATGGTTCTGACGTTTATTAATTGGTTTAAGATTCTCAGTGGGTTTCCTCCGGGTACTCTGGTTTCCTCCCATAGTCTAAAGACATGCAGATTAAGTTAATTGGCATTCCCAAATTGCCAATTGTGTGTGCCCTGCAATGGATTGATGCCCTGTCCAGGGTGTAACCTGCCTCATGCCTAAAGTCTACTGGGATAGGCTCCCAAACCCACTATTGTTTTTAATCAAATATATTGGAACATGTGACTGACAGTCTTATTTTTTCTTTTTGCCCAGAGTGATCACTTAAACAGTTAGTAGCTCTGAAAGTCCACTCTTTAGCTAGGTTAAAATGGATAAACCAACATAAAGCCCAGAAAGCTGTCTATTAAGAAAAGCAAGCAAGTTAAAAAAGAGCTTCAAAACTGATCAGAGCTACTGAATGAAAATGCATAGAGATTATAACAATCTGGAATATGCATTAAAAGAAAGAAATCTTTGGAAATCTCCTACTAAGAACTAGACACGGAGCAGTCAGCTGAGGAAAACACCAGCATTTGATCCTCCATGTTTGCACGAGAGAAACATCTGAAAGCAAATTGATTTCAAAACTTGAAGCAAAAATGATTTCTTTAGAACTTCTTTTTTTTTTTTTTCAGAAACTGACACACCAAACTCATAGGGAAGATTAATATATGCAAGCAATTACATCTGACAATCCAAAATGAACATTTATTTCAATCTCTGTGTGAAACTTTGTTGATTTTCTGCAGTCTGTTAGTGAATCAGAGCAGCATTAATCTCAGTCGACTTACACTGTGAAAAAATATTTTTGTCATCTACAGTATACAGTTATATGTTTTGTACAAACGAGTGATACTTAAACCATGTTTCGTAGCTTGCTTGGCGTCATGGGAAAATAGTTACAGTACCAGCGGATTATATTGTATAACTGTCCTGTGATGATGTAATTAAAGCTATACTATGGCAGCACGGTGGTGTAGTGCTTAGCACTGTCGCTTTGCACCTCCAGGGTCCAGGTTTGATTCCAAACTCAGGGTCTGTGTGCACGGAGTTTGCATGTTGTCCCCATGCTTGGTGGGTTTCCTCCGGGTACACCGGTTTCCTCCCGTGGTCCAAAGACATACAGATTAGGCTAATTGGCATGGCAGATTGCCCATAGTGTATGCGTGTGCATGTGAATGTTGACCGGAGAACCTACCAAAGTTGTAAAAATGAGAAGAAATATAATGGGACACTATTAGCTTCTACGGTCCCTAGTTGGACAACAGAGGTTCCTAAATTGGTGGATGGAAAAGCTATAGTTTTATTAATTTTTTTTATTTAAAAATACTATCCTAAAACACTTACAATGAAGCACCAAAAAGCTCCTAAGGCATCAACATGTGGAGAAAATTAGGCACCATAGTGACATTAATAAGAATGAGAACAAGATGTTCCTCTATAATTGACAAAAGAACTAAGTTGTTATGGCGGCTGTCAGGAGACTTAAAGAGAACACTAAGTAGCTTATGGGATGTCTAGTACTGATAATTGTAGCAACAATCTCTTGTATATTTCATATGTCTGGGGAGGCCAGTTTGCCAAAATCAGCACGATTTGATTAATAGAAATGATAGCGGCAACCTTGCAAACATTAGAACACTATTATTAGTATTTAGGTGGATTTAGAACTACTTTGATAAAATGATATTGGACCATCCATTCATTATGTACACCGCTTATCCTGTGTCAAGGATATCTCAGGGAACATGGGGCACAAAGGAGGTGCAATCATGCATGTCCCCAGTCATACACTTTGGGCAATTAGGAAACATCAAGTTTAAAATTAATCCAAGAAATAATTATTGCTTGATGTGTCTGCCATACCTCGGTACTCTGTCTCCTTGGACAGGAGAGATACTAAATGACATGCATATTGCCGGTATCTGATGATCTCTCTTTATTGTGAAACGAGGGCATATTTGAGCATTTGGCCAGATACCATTGGTCTAAAACATCACAAAAACAAAAGTCATTCAAATTTTTCATGGAGAACATGACTTTTTGGATGTTGGATGGAGACAAAGTAGTGATTATTAGTAGCACATTAGCCTGTTCTGAGAAGACAAAATGTTCCTTTAAGCTATAAGAAATATTACCATGGGTAATATGAGTCTACATTGGATAATTACTGCAGTTATTGATATGGTTTTGCTGCAACAAGTTATTTAACCCTAACTGATGCAGTGAGTTATTGCTTCTTATTGCTTAAACAACCATGTCAGAAGATATTCTGCGGTTGTGGCACACACAGAAGAAAACAACTAAGGAGATTGCTAACACTACTTGCTTACAACTTGCTTGGAGATTGCTTAAAACTCTAAACCGTGTTATTGAAACCTGAAAGGATAAAAACATCCTGAATGAGCGTGAGGGGAGATAACTTAAATGCGTAGTGAAATCTAGTCATAAATAAACAACAGTTGAATTCACATCATGTTTAATAGTGAAAGTAAGAGCATTTCCACATGCACAATTTAAAGAGAACCCAAGGGCTTGGAATTAAACAGCTGAGAAAAACCCTTATTACAGAGGCTGATCAGAAAAAAAGGGAGCATTGGAAGAAGGTCTTTTGGTCTGATGAGTCCAGATTTCCACGCATGAATTGATTACTACTCTTCGGGATGTGCTGGAGAAGGCTTTACACAGAAGTCCAACTCTCCCATTATCAATGCATAATCTTGGAGAGATTAATTCTGTACTGTATGACAATGAATAAATGTTGTGAAATTGCATAAGCTTATAATACATATATACAGTATATATCTCAGGTGCCACTGCCACAGTGGGATATTGAACCATGAGCTCAGGAGGTAACATGGCTGTTGCATGTTATTGACTCCTCTCCTCTTTATCCTTTTAAATCCACTTCAATTTCTGTTGAAAAGTTGACAAAAGATTCCGGTGAAAGGAAATCGTTCTCCTCTCACACTCTCTCATTACTCTCTATAAAACCATGACCTCTTTGCTTTTATTTAATGCTGATACCCCCCTCCCCCTTTCATTTAACGCAATTAAAAAGAGTGCCATTCAGGTGCTGTTTAGCCGTTCATGACTGCAGGGTCTCAATGCAGCATGTGGTGCAATCATAGCGACCCTCACTAGGACAATGTGCTCTTTCCCTGCTCAAATTTCGCAAATCAATAGCGAGTCCTTGAGCCACAGTTTGTCCTGCACGGTTACTGATAAATACACATTATACATGTACCCACACAAGGAGACTGAAGTGTTAAGCTAAGAGATAGACATTAGCACAGTGATGATAATAGAATACTAGCATTACCACTTTAATAATGTCCACACGATGCACTTTATTAACTAGCATTTATTATTGAAAATTTTTATTATGTTTGCAAATCAATTACATCATTGAACTTTGACCCTGTATGAATCAAATCAAAACTTTTATTCTATTTTACTTTCTAATAAAAATTTCTTCTTTTAAATTATTTACTTTAGATTAGGACATTTTATTTTCATTACAAAACACACATTAAAGCATTTTATACGTTCCTGTTGCTATAATGGACGTTGGAGTAAATAAGAGGAATGTTCAAGTCACACCAGTACTTGTAATTAACTTACTTTTGAATGAAGGTGTAAAAGCGATTGACATTTACAGAAGACTTCAAGCACAGTAGGTAACTGGAAAAAAAAAAAACAGATGTTACTGGTCACAACTGTGTTCACTATATTCAACAGCCTCTTATCAACACTCTTAATAGTCATGTATATGTTTAACACCCCGTTCCAGGTTTAGTCTCTTTGGGCTGTTATAATATTCCAGGTTTTTTGGGAAAAATTCCATTTGATTTTGGATTTTAGTTCCCGTGAGGAGAAAACTGTAAATGAAGTCATCAACCATTAATGATGCTTTAAATGTTATTAAGTGTAGAGAAAGGGAACAATGTTTACAATGTGAGTGGCCGTGTTAATTTGTCATGACTTTGTAAACGGAAAGGGAACTGATAGTTGAGAAGACTACTTCAAGGTTATGTTGCTTCACCTTGAATGCAGCACTGTCTGACAGTTTTATTGGAAGTAAAGCATCTGTGTCTGGTGGTTCCAGTAAAGGAGGCATTGCTTCTGTGTCTGTCAGTCTCAGTAAAGTAGGCGTGGCCTTTGGGTCTATTTGTTCCAATGAAGAAGGTTTGGCCTCTGTATCTATCTATTCCAGTGATTTTATTTTATTACTTGTAAAAAAAAAAAAAGGGAAAGTGAAAAAAGCTTGATTTTCTGGTTTTATGTCATATAAATATATAAAATTGTACTGTATTGCAGTGAATTATATGTCAGTTAAATACATTATTCATTCATCAGATTATTGATCTAGTGATCTTCACAGTCTTGGAGAAGAACACATGTTCTCATGTGCTATGAGCATTTTA